>LD359780.1:51732-75590 GCA_001465055.1 Ptychodera flava | reverse complement strand
CGAGCAAATCGTGTAGCATGGCATCGTGTTCAGGCCTGCAGAATGAATTTACAGCAGTTGCAGTCGGAAAGAATGCAAATTTATCATGTAAACTTTAGTTTCAGTGGAAAATAAAAGAACACCAGACCCCTATAAATCATCTGATACAAACTCGATCCGCGGTTTTGAAAAGCACGTCGTTGACGAATGTCTAGATGCGAAAGTACGTGCCACTGTGAACGTGCGTGTGTGTGCCTGCACGTGCGCCCTCACATTCGGCCCAAGGGAAAGGTAGCGGAGTGGGTTGGATGGATTTAATGTGTTTGCGTGTTAACGTTGTTGGATGGCGCGCAGCTTCATTTAGAGATGCGTCCATCTACAAAGTCGGAGTCGTAGTATCTTTACAGCAAATCAAACCAAAGAAACGTTTCATCGCAGCCATATTGTCCTGTCCTTTTATCGAGTATGTGACCAGAATGGTGAACGTTTCCTCATAGTGATTGTTTCCTTGACGACATCATAGTGACATGATTGGCAAACATTGACCATATAAATTTCACACGTCAGAGTATACCCGTCCTGCTTTTCAGAGAAATATACTGGCCATTGCAGGCTGCTCACATTTTGAGGAGCAGACGACAAATTTGTCTGGTCAAAGTTTATGAACCCCGCGCGCGAAAATGAAAGAGTCACAGTGCTGCCATTCGGAGGCGGGAGAAATATGGCATATTCTAGATACAAAATCAATCCGATGCACATCAATTTCTTTTCAATGTCAGATATTTATCTCCAGGTTACAGGAAAATGAAGAGAAAGTTATGTGGCAAATTCTGTCACCGCATCATCCTAAATTAAACGTATGGATTTTAATATAAAGCGACTTTACAAACGATGCAAAATTTAGAGTTTAAATCTTCATGATGTGTAACGAGAGTTCTCTCTAAAATACAGAAGATGGACAGCTTTTCTTAGTTTCACATTCGCAATACATTCCGATAGAAGGCTCTCCGTGACAATTTTTGAAATACTTTTCTGGTCTACCGCTGGTGAGGTTCATTTTTGGAGCTCTCGAAACAAAGCTTTCAGTGTCTATTTATTAATTCATATAGTTATTTTAATTATTTATTTATTTATTTATTCATTTATTTTTTTTTTTTTATTTATTTATCAAATCGAAAATTTACCTTTCCCACTTGAGTTAAAAACCGGGAAGGCGGTCATTTTGAATTTCAAGTGTCGCTAAATGTTAGGCGATTTGTTTCTTGGTGCCAACCTCCCGATTGTGATTTTCATTTTGAAAAAGAACGGTCAAAAGTTTCCTTGAGGAAATGTTCAAAAAAAAAAGGTTCAAGTTTTTCATTTTCGAGGAGGATACTGCCATAATATCTCAAATATTGCACGGAATTACCGCAGGGGGAGTTTTCTATGTTAGCTCTGACCTCTCACGATTCACGCTTTCATTGATTAATTGTGTCGGTCGTCACCCTCTGTGACACATTTTCATGAGAGAGTATGCAGTTGTAGTTCACTACCTCGTTACCGTAGGAAGACAAAAACACAAAATAGTGCATTTTAGGGGAAACTAACTACAGCGTGCCTCTTGCCGGCAAAATATTGATCGTGAAATTTTTCCTGGAATGTGATAGGGAAAGTTGCTCCCCATCTATACTTGATACCATTATGTGTGTGTGTGTATTTATATATATATATAGAGAGAGAGAGAGAGAGAGAGAGAGAGAGAGAGAGAGAGGGGGGGTAAACAGATGTCCTCGTGGGAAATTACAGTGCTCGATGCTAAAACAGAGCGTTATAAATAATAACACAACTTACTTAAAGTACAAAGTAATTATATCTGTTAATTGAATTTTATGCATCCTGCAAACATCAGACAGAAGATTGCAGGGATGTCTGAAGCTTGCAGGATGCATGAAACTTAAGTTACACATATTATCACTTTGTACTTGAAGTAAGTTGTGTTATATATATATATATATATATATATATATATATATATATTCTTTAAAAAACTATTTTGTTCTATTGTAGATGAAAATTTTGGTCGACACCCTCGAAAAGAATGTGCAACGAAACAATTCAATGGAACTGATTGCTTTCCGGTTAGCCATGGCCCGGTTTTGCCTGAACCCGCTGGTCTTTCTCATTTCACGCGCCCAGTTCGTGAGAAAGCATTGCTGTGTCCAGGATGGAGACGCCGGTTCGTCGGCGATAGCGGCGCACCCGGCGGCCGATGGCGATGGGTCGGGCCCCGAGGAGAGCTGTTGCGATTGCTGCTGTTCTTCGATGAGGTGGACACAGGACGGTGAGCTAGACTCGCGGTTTTCCTACTTCAGCAGCGGGCGAACGGTGTACGGCGGGGAACTGTCTGGCTGCAACGGACAGAGCTCTGCTGACGCCAATGCAGAGCCGCTACCGCCTTCGTCTCTAGACATTCACAGGTAAGCTTACTCTTACAATATCGGATAAAACCAGAGACAGAACAAAAATATTTTTACTCGGTTGCCTGGGTTAAATTAAAGTCTATATTGCCCTCGCCGTAAATTAAAGTCATCGGCCGTGTGTATTCGCAACAACTTGCTTTATATGAAAAACACTCAAACTTTAATACACCGTTAGATGCACATAAACAGCGACCGTCACGACTGAACGGCTACAAAAAGCAGTATAGTGTCGATGTTATCGTTCGACATGTCGATCCATAATTTAAATCGAAGAATTTTAATAGGTTTTCGCTTGTGATATTTTCGTTAATATTTATAATGAAAGTATTTTTTCAGTCAATTCTATTACCCTATTTTGATGTTATGAACTTGAAAAAGCCCAATCGTATTATTGTTGTTTCACAGTGTGTGTGTCTCTGTGTCTATTCCCAGTCCTATTGCTCCAGTAAGCCAAAGTACATGATTTGGGGAAATTTATAATACATGACCTATATTATTAGCGTTTTCTAAGAGTTCTTGTGGAGAAGAAAAACTAACAATCGGACAACAGTGCAGATGAAATAGCTATAGATAATGGGCAAGTTCGTCTTTTATTACATGCCTTGATGTGAGTGCAAATCACTGCATTGATTTGAATAGGAACATCCGGGGAGTTTGCGGGCCGGTGAACGATTTATTACATGCCTGGTATATCGAACGTCGCGCGCTCCATAGGATTCAATGGTAACTTGTTGATGACGTGGCGGGCCGCATAGTCATCACCTGACGGAAAGTGAACCGGAACTATTTTCAACAGGACGATTGATAAAATTGTAAAATTACATGTTTTACGTAGGAATACCGTTTTTATAAAAAATGGGGGAAAATCAACAAACCGCATAATTATAACGATGATTTAAATACATCGATGCGCCGTTCGATGATGAAAATCATTCTATTTTTCACCAAATTTTCGTTTAAAATGACATAAAGTATATGATTGTCATTTGTATGTAAACTCAAAAATTTTGAGTGAAAACTATGTTGAGACGCATGTAATAAAACGCTATTGCCCAAACAAGGGACTACGTACCCTCGAGGCAGCAGACAATTTGCCCTCCTTACGTCGGGCAAGTGGTCATGCACCTGTCCTCGGGCACATATTCCTAACATGTTTGTGCTATGATATAATATAATCTGTTGTTTTGCGTTTTTGTGACCGGTGATGTGCATTGACAGAACTATTTTTACTATACAGGGAAGTGAGTATCCCAGGAACCAATGCAAGCCCACGGGTACCTAGAAGGGACCGACACAAGATGGAAGTCACTGTCAATGTGTGATCGGATAATACACGCGGTGTCTCGCAGAAACTGACGTCATATAGCGCTCGTTGGTGCACGGGTCTGCCCGCTCATTGCACAAACAAAACGATCCTTCGGTGGAATTGTGTGAGGGCGCTCAACACATGCGCTCTTGTCAACGGGGAAAATGCAAGCTCCTGTGATCGAACGGTTTACTACCGAGTTATGTGAATTGATGTAACCAGTACTTCGCTCTGACGATCAATGTTCAAATCTGAGACCTTTACATAATCGTTTGTTCTGAGTACTGTCCTGTGAAAGCGTCTCCTCTTTTGTTCATTGCTGGCACCGTAGTGTGAGAATTCATCGTCTCGCCAGTCTAACCAAGACAACTCCTTGGAAGCAACTTTTGCTGAGAGCTTTGCTCCCTATCGAGAGAATGGAAAGACCCTGAAATAGACCATTCAATCGGAAGTGTTTCAAGCGATAAGGATATCATTCAAGAGCTTTTATAAGGCATTTATCTTTCCCAGTGAGCTCTACTTTTAATTTAGTAATGTACTCTGTACGCCTCTGCTATCAGGTGCGCTTTTTATCCAGTTTTGTCAGTAGATAGTATTGAGGTCAAATGTAAGCATATCTTCAAGAAAATTGAAAGCTGTTCACTGTTTTCTTTCTTCCGCTGAATGAAAGAATCGGCATTATTCATGTGAGTCACGGGATGATGCGAGTATTTTAAAATCCTCAGTTGTCTCAAAGACGCCATAACCTAATTCGTCCTTGTCGGACGCTTCTGTTGTTGTAAGTCAGGACCGATGAGTATAGTTATTGTTTTGCAAATTCTTTAGATGTTGTTTATATTTTTCTTGTTCGGGTATTCCACACAAACAAACAGATAATACCTTCAGAATTTTTTTAAACAGTTTTTTCCTCACTCGAAGCTGATGACGTCAGCCGAGTTTTCTGTTACATTACGTCATGCACAGTAAAAGTCTAATATAACGCAATGCGGCACAAACTATTCGTGGCTACAAGGTAACTACAAAAAGAATGGGGTTATTACAGAAAGAGAGTTGCCTGAGGCGCGCTTTTGTATTTACACTGTAAACCCAAATTTGGTGTCACCACCGTCTTTTCTACAGATCTTTTTTCGTAAAATCGATGTTAAAGTGTTCATATATTTTAATATTACTCGAGTTTCTGATGAAAGATGTTTTTCATGTAACAACCGTTTATAAATTTATGTCTGTGTTTTCTAAAACTTTCAATCGACACTATGTATCCTGTCACTGTGACATTAAAATGTTCTCGCAAGCAATGCGTAATTCTGCTGCGAGTTTCCTTGCACATCGTGCGCAAGCCAGTGAGATTTAAAGCTTGCATTTCGGATCATGTTAAGTACGGAAATACAGGAATATTTCTCCACCAGGTTTCAGAGTTTTAAAAAGTCCTGTTTTTTTCACAGAGAACATTTTTCCTGGACGTGGTTATAACGTGGTGCAATATCTATTACATCGTCCGTGTGTTGTGCATACAGAGCCCAAGGTGAGAAACAAAGAACGGACCCATGCAAGCCCTGGCTCTATTGTGAGCATTCGTCGATATTTGCCGATAATTATCGTCTTTTTTTTGTATCGATGTCTAATGGGGTGGTCTATCCGAAGCAATTGTCTGTTTTTCAGGTTCTGTGCGGATGAATTCTCTCTATTGTTCATTATTTATCTATTTACCAACTCCTTCACTACGAGACCGTCTCTGCCGACCTCCTCTGTCTCGCTAACAATGCACAGACGTGGCAAACGCCCCTTGCTCTGGGTGATTGCCCGAATGCAATGCAAACATGATAGTTTACGTGAGTGAGGGAGACAAACCACGGTCCCTCCACAAACTATTCATAGCCTTGAAAAATAGGAATCTAATCTGTTTTGATAAAACTTGCAAATGGACCGATGTTGTGTACACACAGCCGGTCTGTGATTTTTGTCGTTTATTTTGGCGCCAATAAGTGCCCTATCGGGTAAAGTCCCTCTCCATCGCTGTGATAAGTCGCTTGTTGACGTAAGTAAACTACTCCAGAAAAGACTCTCATTCAATTGCTTTACAAAGAGCTTCCGTACAGGTTGAAACAGGGCCAGGACACACCACTCACAACCATTAACGTCAGAGAATCCTTTTAAAACCAGACCATCCGCCAGTCTATCTAATCGATATTTGATTATACCCAAATTAGGCGTAATTGGAACGTCTGGACACTGTTTTGCGTTCCTTAAAGTAAGACACTTTTGTTACGCATGCTCTACTTGGTCAAGAGGTCTTGGTGTTTTGTGTCAATGCTAATTGGTTTGTGTAACGAGTTACTTCCCATCTTTTTGGTGATTTCATTGGCCAGCTTAGCACATTTATGACACTCTTTCGAATGAAGTCGAGTTTTTGTGTCTCCTATAATGAAATTTTCATTTCGATACATTCAATACACGGGATGGCTTGTCACTGAAATTGGATTTTACTCGAATTGCCAGGCTCCAGTGACGGAACACGAGAACGAAACTCTCTTGTTTTGCCGTCTGAGAAAAGTGTACGATTTTCGCTTTGAAATCATCTTATCGCGACAGATGGAAACATTCTTGAAAAGCACGTTAACTTTGTGATTTCTGTTGAAAGTGTCGTCTGTGAATGAATACCGAAATATGATTGAATACCTGTTAGGTACAGTGATGATGGTTTGGTTTATTTGTTTGTTTGTTTGTTTGTGGTTGTGTTTTGCAACTTCGGCAAACATCTTTCCATTTTTGCTGGTACAGAGAAGCGATATCTGGATGTATGACAAGTTCTTGTCTCGTAAATCATACAGCTTAAAACCGACAAATACATCTGCGGTTACATTTCTTAAAATATAATATCAAAATCGGCTTGCCGTAAATTATTTTTGGATTATTTTCTCCAGTTTTAGCATTAAATTAATTGTCCTGATAAAAATTTGTCCCCTTACTTTGATTGTAGCTTTGACTACGATATCATTATTCAAAAGGGTACAACTTATCATTAGCTCAATACATGTGAGACTTGTGGAACTGCAAATCCGGCCATGAATCAGAAAAAAGACTTGCATGACCCTTTCTCTGTGATAGTGTTTCGATTCTAGGGTTATTACGTCAGTGCCAGTCGTGCAAAACTACTAACAGTTGCAGTGGTTGTACTCTGTCTTTATTAGAGGGCGATGCAGTTTGTATGGTATGTTAACAGCATCCTAAGTGAGAGATACGGCCTCCGTTTTCCAGAAGCGTCGGTGTAAGGACTATATTTGGTGTTCAAAGATACGCAGTTACTACAATATCTCAGTTGTAAGATATATTTCGTGTAGTCATTAATCAATGCAAATGTATGATCGGGTTTGACACATCCGATTTACTTGTGGTTTTGCGTTTTCTTCTGATACTCGGTTTTGAGAATGGTCCTTCCTCAAACATCTGTGGGGTTTTTGACGTCACAGTGGTTTGCGATTCCTCAGGTCTTCATCATGTTGATGGGACAGAGGGGAACCGACTGTTCCCAGTAGCGGATGACGTCAGCTTCTGCCAGTGACGTCATCATGATCCGGCTCATTTTGTCGACCAACTGAAACAGTTGTCGGTCTGCTTTGACGATAACACTTCACTGCCGCTTCGGTTTCTCCGCAGATACCAACAAATGTTACGTATTTTTTTCAAGGAGGATTTTGGGAGGGTTGTTCAAGAAGTGAAAACAAGATCTTCGGAGCCAAAATTGTTGAAACAACAGCTTTTAATTTTTGGTGGAAAAAACATCAAACGTGTTCACAATTGAAAAAAACAATGGCAGGTCTCTTGTGGTGAACTGTGCATGCTCTACAATATTTGGAGGACGCAACAAATCCCACTCTCATTCTAACAACTTCCTCATCTAAACAGGCATGGTTTTAATAAACGCCGATAATGCAACATAAAAACGTAATGAATCACTTCATGAATTGATTTTAAGGTAGTTCGCGTCAGACTTTTCTCAGGTAAACTTTCAACCATGCTCTTTCAAAATCTTTTCAAAATTCTGGGGTACCCATACAAATTTAGACAAATTACCTGATACCTATACCGATATTTGAAATTCAAAATGGCCGCCATCCCTGCGTTAAATAAACTTTCCGGTTTTCACAATACTAAAGCTGGTGAAAAATTTTATGTACTCCATAAGCTTCAAAATGGGCCCCCACAAGTGGCAGGCCAAAATATATTGTAAAAGTCCCTGAGGCGCATTCAATCTGAAGTTTCCTTTGTTTTTCTCCTGTTTTTGTATTTTGACATCTTTTCTGCCGAACTTCGCTCTGTACAACCAGAAGGATTCGTTATGTGGTCTCAAGAATTTAAGGTGTCTTGGTGAATAATAGCTAATCAATATTGGGTGGTTTATGATAACGTTACAGGACAAACCTTGATGTCGGCTTTATCCCCAGGGATTCATGAGGGAATCTATGTCACCGAAATGTTGATGGTGAAAACCAATTTGAAATATTACGCTCTGATAGCAATATGTTTAGTTCGACAGCAATGAGTGGCATAGCTTGGCACAATATAAGAATGTGCCTTACTACATATACGGTGACAATTACATTTAAAACCAAACACGACTGAAGTTATGGTAGTCAACGTTTTACGCTAATGATATAATATCTTGCCTTGAAACCCCAACTTAGTGGTGAATTTCATCCTGTTAATTGCTTGATATACATTCAGAATATCTCTGTATATCTCCTGGTAGCTTACAAACATACCTCAATAAACAATTGTACTCAGAGTACATTACTGAGTATATAACTTATCTGCAAGTCATTGTACGATGATATGCTAATATGCCGTATAAACTGAATGTATATTTCAGATATTTGGGACTGCGCCTGATGATTTCATGTGAGCATATACTCACATCTGTACGGATTTAAAATGAACAGAGTTGAGTCAAAACTGTTGAAATTTTTTGGTCAATAGCATAGCACAGACCGTTGAGAAACACGTTTTTCTCGAGGGCCTGTGGTCATAACCGAAATTTGTTCGTTCACTGCGAGAGTATTTGTATTTCTAAACAACAAACCCAGACATTCCGGTTGTTTGTGCAGTCCCACTTATCAATTTTAAGTAATTTTGTAACATTTGAATTTGTTGGTAATGTATTTCATGCAGGTAACTAAATAAGACCAAAACGAAATAACGCTTGATACGTTTGTAAATCGAAAGAATTGCATCGCTCGTTGTTTTCTCGCTGATGTCAAGGTAACAATTCAGAGCATTCACCTTCGACGCCAGGCCACACAAAAGTTAATTGCATTCACACTCAACTGCGATCGGAAACCATGGAAGTGGTAGCATAGAGAATGTTCTTTTTAATAAAGTTGAAGACGTCGTTAAAAGTCAGAACAAATCAAAACACCTGAAATCGAGAAAATAATAATTAAAGTGAGGGACTGAATGGTCTTAAAACTATCCAACTTGACATGACGAGGAAGACTGACTTGTCAAGTATCGTTTATATATTAAAGGTATACTGTCACCTGTTCCAATTTTGCCACAGCTACTGTGGAACGAGAAAATCTAACTAATCACAGATTTTAAGCGGGTGGCCGCTTCTCAAAAAACAGCGCCCTCATGTGGGCATTTTGAATACCAAGGAACGCCCCTTTGACCATATGTGGGCATAGCTAGTTACAGGTGACTGTATACCTTTAACGCTTCAATACAGTTTGTTTGGTTGGTATTTTCGTCTACTCGTATATTTAACGTATTCATAATCAAACGCTGAAATTCAGCGTACTATCAGCAGTAACGTATGATCGTGACATGTCTGTAATATGATGCGTTTTTCATTTTTTTTCTGTTCGTAAAATAAAGATCCATATTTTACTTTTAAAGTATGTCACCCCGCTAAGTTTTCAACTCGTCAACACAGCCAGTGTGTATGTGAGTTTAAGTTCACTATCGTTGACGGCTTGATTTTTCCGGTGAGATCTCATCTGTCAACAACAGCATCGCATACTGTGTATTGTACTCTGTGTTTGCAAGGCGTATACTGTGCATTTCAAGTTATTCTTTCCAAGCATGATCATTATGAAAATAATATCAACAGTTCGTCTCTGTAATATGTGATATGTAATTTTGGACTTTATTTTTTGATTATGTTTGAAGACTTTCCCACTCCGTTGAATATTTTTGATGTTGCTTCACGATCACGCGCATGCGTTTGTGTGTATAAAGATGATTTTGATTTGATATGAACAAACCTTCGTTAAAGGTATACAATCACCTGTAATCTAAATATGCCCATATATGGTCAAAAGGGCGTTCCTTGGTAGTTAAAATGCCCATGTGAGGGCGATGTTTTAAAAAAGCGGCCACCCGCTTAAAATCTGTGGTTGGTTAGATTTTCTCTTTCCATGGTAACTGTGGCAAAATTGGAACAGGTGACAGTATACCTTCAAGGTAGTACGCGCCAGGAAAGTGAAAGACTTAAACTTTTGCTCAAACTTTCTTTAAGGAATCTTTCATTCTTTCATCTTCCATCTTCCTTCATCTTCCATTCTTTTTCGAAATCAAGAGTAAAAATCGGGGTCACCGTGCAAATTTTGGCACTATAGAGAAACAAATAACCCATACAAGATTTACCGATATTTAAATTCAAAATGGCTGCCATCCCTATGCACGTGTTAACTCTGTGGAGAAAAGTAAAATTTTCGAATTTCGAAAAACTAAGCCAGTAAAAGTTTTCTTACACCAAGAGCTTTAAAATGAACCCCCACAAGTGGTAGATCAGAAAAGAATTGAAAATGTTGAGAGGCCGAATATCTGTTCCCCAGGCGCATGCTACCTTAAAAGAAACTTAAATGATTCTTATGAGTTGTTCCTGTACGTCTTTTTGAGAACAATTTTTGCAAAGTTTTCCTTATATGGTTGTGTCGTTTTAATCACTAACAACACGAACCAGAGTCTCGTTTATGTAACTCACATGTTTCCCGAGATTTTATACGTTTTTTCGATGTGTTTCCTTCTCAATGTTGAATAAAGCTACGGATATAAAAGCATTGTAACAATCACGCCTCATTGATTGCGTTTGACTTTCACTTCTTTGAGCTTTCGCCCTTCAAAACAACAAACAAAAATCGACTAAAAATAATATGCCCAAAAGATTGCTGAATTTTTGCTCAAGCTTGTCCTCACTGAATGCGCCCTCTTCATCGGGATGTGATGCCGCAAAAGGGTGTCACCAAATGTAGATATGGCGGAGATACAACGATGTGTTGTCCTTTATCATTGTTTATCGTTTTCTGTGAAAACTTGCTTAGGCGGAACCATCGAGGTAACTTCGTGACAATGTGGATTATACAGGCTAAAATTTTATGTTACATTGGTCAAAATTATCTGTGTGTTTGGTTTGGTTTTTTTTTCATTTTTCATGGTGCGAATAACCTGGATATGAATTATTTATCAAGCTTCATTAAAAATGTATTACACATACCACCATAGGCATAAAATTACACAAATTGGACAGGATTAAAAACGGTCGATTTAATTAGCTCGTTTGCATAAACAGGGGATTAAGGCACTTCGAAATGGACACCCGTTGTTTTGTCTCCTAAACTGTGACACAACGGAGTGGTACTAGTCCATTGACAAAAGAAGAGGTCATCGATTTCTGCGACTTCCCAACTTTGATACAAGTGTCTTTATAGCAAACAAGTAGCAATTTGAAGTTCAAAATTCATCTCGATCATAACTTTTGTGCCGTGCGTTTCGAAGATTCCTGCTCCTGGTTAAAACTGCAACTTGGTTATGCTTCAAAGAAGCGTCAAGTTGCTTTCTGAGTTGTACATAGATTGATTCAAGTCAACCCTTTGAGTGCTGTAATTTTTCCCACCAAAATTTTAGCGCAAAAGTTATAATTTTTTATGAATTTCTCTTTAATGTTTCTGATAATTCCGAACCAAATGGTCGTCATATTTTATCGGCTACAGTTTCTTATCAAAATTTTGGGAAAAATCTTTAAAAAAATGACTGAGGTCAAAAGGCGACAAAAATTGACTTTGGCGCTCAAAGGGTTAAAATATGTTGGGTATATTGTCTAGAGTAGGCGACCTTCACGTCTAAACCACTATATCCAGAATCTCAGCCTATGGCATAGGGGGTCGCAGGTTATACATTCAATTATTAATTAATGATAAATAACTTATATATACTAAACTGTCGTTTAACCGAAGATTGAAGTTCGTCAGTGTGTACTGTCTCTGTGTAGTATTTTAAAGAAAACAGTCCATATCTATTAATTACCCATCCTAGTTCACTCTATTTATTTATATTGATCACAAACGAGTAGGATTTGCGTCCTTACTGAACCACTCGCAAGGTAAATGGGCCGCTAACTCGTTCTTTATGACGATAATCCCCTACGATAATCCTCCTCGGTTGGATCAGTAGAAATCACCATAGACCCTAAAAAGGGTCTATGAGATAACTAATGGAGGGGATTAGAGTGAGCAATTAACAGATGTGAACATTTTCTTTCGAACACTTCACAGAGAGTGGGGGGAGTTATAATAGCCACACACTGACACTAGTTCAAAATTATGCCATAAAACGTTTCATATCATCTAACAATAATTTATCATAATTAATCAATTAATAATATCATTATCGCTTGCAAGTCCCTGTGGTCCACGGAGGGAATTTAATGATGAAACTGTCGACAAAAAGGTCAATAAACTTTGACCTTCTTCATGATATGTGCGATTTACAAGTCAACGTTCCAATAAATTATGCCCGAGTCAATTTTGTCTTTGTGACAGTCATCGAAAAATCTATAAATTTACACACTTGACTCATTGTAAGTCTTGGTTGTGGACCGCCATGCGTTGAACAGGGTTGCATGTGATTGTTACATTGTGTTACATCTAACATGACAAATTGCCTGTATGTGTTTACGTAAGTCAGAAGAAATGAAATACTTTCTCGAAACCAAGGCACATTTATAAACGATCATCTTCCGGTCTGCACAGCTTGGTTAGGTTGGCATTGTAACCCCCCTCCCCCTCCCTAAGTTGTTTCAGACATAGACCCTCAAGAAATTTTTCCGGGGGATCTATGTTTTGAGGGAGAGTCCCTGCCCAGATGAAAACACTCCTGGCTAGCGAAGATGCATGTAAACAGTTCCGATGCACTACATGCTGACGTGCAAGTCGTTTGATTCACAGAACAATTTTCAGTTCGTTAAGGTGGCCCTTGTGTAGTTCTTGTAGACTGGAAGCAGTGCCATTGTTGTCTGTGTCTGTTTTGTTTGTAAGCGTTGTGCCAGGTAACATGCTTTTTCCACCCCTCTCTTCGGAGCACCGATCGATACGGCTAACTTGTAACATAATGCGACATTCATAGGATGATGTCCAAAACAGGGCAGCTACTTTGACCACTTAAAAAGTTACCCACGAGATTAGCGCTCCAGTTATAAAAGGCAATCAAACAGGTGGTCGTTTCTGGTTGAAAATCGGCTCGTTTCCTTCGGAAAATATGGAAATCACCTGAAATTCTCGAGCAATGTGTTATAAGAGTCGCGATAAAACACAGCACTGTTATTGTGATCTACTGGACAGGCTTGAGAACAACAATCCCAGTTTAGATTTTGGGGGCGCTGTGCCGGAGAACCACTTCCAAGTTCCAACACGAATTTTCAAGTTGTCTGGCTACGTTGCGATGCCCCTAATTGCTTCGTAAGACATGTGTTTTCATTTAAAGTAGACGAACTGGGGTCATCTCGTGTTATTTTTTGAGAATGGCGCCAAGTTAATCTTCAATATAAATACTCTGTATTCAAAACCTTCGACCGAAATTTCTCCCTTTCTGCAAGTTTTTTCCCCCTGCTTCGCAGCGAGCTACATAGATACGGTACTCTCGAGACTTGTCAAATTTATGAGTGCCGACAGACAGCACCGACTTGAAACCCGTCTTTAGATGGATTACATTTCGTGTTATGTTCATAATTTACAACGACATAACAGCGGAGGTGTGAAATAGCCTGGTAACCTGCCCGTGCTACACCGATTGGTAGCTAAAGAATTCGATAACGATTGCGTTCATATGTCGGTATTTGAACCCGCTACTCTGCGAGTGAAAAGTTTTATTGCCAGCAGTTTTATAGTATGAGGAACCGTTTGCAGGTCTCGAACAACCGCAAATCACGCATAGGGGTGATATGATATTAACCTACAATAGGGACATCAGGTCACACCTTGATTGTTATGTTTGACCGAGATAACTGTTGTGTTTAGCGCGTCGGTGCGATACGGGAAACTAGTATTTGGTTTGGTTTGGCCGATTGCGTGTGCCTCGGTATTATTGACATAGCAGCTCCAAAATCAATAGAAATCGCGACCCCCTCGCGCTATTCACCGCGATGGTCCGTTTTGTAATAGAATCCACCAAACTGCTCTGAGCAGCGGAGGCTGAGGGACACTATCTCTATCGCGCTACTGGATAAAGTACTATTACAACGTCTGTCGTCTGTTAGAGCCGAGGAGTGGCTGTGGAACGTTCCTTTTCCGACGTGTTCTGCGCTCTGTCTTGACGTGACTTGCCATATTGACAACGGTAAGCCAGCGACTGTTTATGCATTGGGAATTGTGATACATATATGAGAGACTCCGCCACTGAGTTTGGCAAAGAACGAGCAGGAACGACCCTGGTCATAATAAAGAGGCAGCTACAGCAACAATGGCATCGTCCAGACCAATACCAATCCCGGCATCGGGACAGCCTCTCAAACCCCTAACCCCAAGAAATTCTGGGAGTTACGGAAGTCCGCCTGGAAGAAGTATGCTGGAGGATCGTGCAAGTCCCAAAACTTCACCCAGAATTCGGCCTAGATTCAAGATGGACTTGGAGTCAGGCAAAAGGCGAGACTCATCGAAGCTGGTGCTCCCGGCGCTGTCGCCATTGACACCGAGAAAATCCAACCTCCTGACGGCTGTTCTTTCGCCAGAGATCGGTCGCAAAAAGGTGAGCTTCGCCAGAGCGAACAGTCCGAAGCTCCACCCTCGCCACTCGTTCCCACCGCCTAAACAGGGGCCGAAACCGGAGACGCCAGATGTCGAAGCGAATGGCGGTCCGGTTGATGAAGACGTGGACTTGCCTCAGCGTCACCCGCTACCGGCCACGTCGTCAGTGTTTCAACAAGCCCTTACTCTGCTCGAAGACCAATCCGAGGATGACTCGGACATGATATCGTCAGGCAATTCCCCTCTTCCCGGCGATTTGCACGTCCGACGGTCCTCGTTAATCGCCGCCATGACTGAACTGCAGTTGTCAGCGATAAGGAACAGAATCGAAGACCACGAGGAAGAAGATGAGGACGAGGAGAACGAAAAAAGTAATGGTTCAACTGGGGGATCATTCGGTTCTTCAGGTTCGCGGAGACAGAAATCCGGTTCACCGCAAGGTCAAGACAAGAAAGAACAGACAGATGGTCTGAAAAAGATGAGGATGCGTAAAATATCAGCTCCCTGCAAACTGCAACACGGCTCCCCAACGTCAGCCTGGAAACTGCCGGATGACTCGCACAGGGCATCGCCGAAGCCAAGCCCGCTGATGAAAAGGCGCACCGTCTCGGTAATAGCCCCTCCGAGACTAAGCGAGCTGGACACAAGCCGTCATGACGGTCGCCGATTCGGTCAACGGCTAGGGGATGTGACTAGTAACGGAGATCTGTCGAGCCATCAAATCCGTCCGTCGACGCCGTCGTCGTCGTCGTCTTCGGGGCTGACACCGACGTCGTCGCCAAGGGTATTGAGACGTCAAAGTACTCTTAAGGAAATGAACGCCGTCAGTAAGTACATCCAGCTGGCGTCGTCAGGGATCGGCGGCGTGCCGACCAAACACGATTACTACGACAACAGCCGCTTTCTCAGCCCGAGACAACTTCTTGCCCGTCGGGGTATCGCAGCCGACCAAGCCACCTGGCTGAATGACGGACTCGGCGACATCACCGAAGTCACGACGTTTGAGGAAATCAAAAAGTGTCGGTACATCCGCAGGCGGCGAGGGAGCACGCAGTACAATGAGATTTGAAAGGTCTGTGGAATTCTCCAATGATTTTTTTTTTCTATTCCACGAGTATTAAATGTAGGATTTATTCTATTTAAAGTGCTGCAAATTCCAGACATCACAAGTGCTGGGGACCTGGAGTCAAGTAGACTTGCTGTACACAAGCCCGGACCCTTCAAAAAGAAAATATACAGAAAATGGGAAACAGCGGCAAACAAAAGCGGGTGTCTCAAAGGAAGGATTCTTGTCAGATATGCACATGTGGATACAGGTGAAATTAGAGAGGACGGTAAACACGAGGTTGATGGAAGTCATCGACCAAGAAAAACAACATGAACGTGAGATAGACAAAGTACACGCCAGTTGATTTGAAAAAGAAAAATCAGTGCTCTTTGAGAGGTAAACTGAGTCAATATTTATTTCTTTTGCGAATGGCGTTTGTGGGAGTTGAGGATAACCCATAAAGTTGAAACATTCAACTGTGTTTGTTCTTCTCTTGAACCAAGAGTTACCTTAACATTTTACATTTTTTTTGCCAAATTTTACAACTTTTTTTGACCAAATGTGTGTGTTTGAAAAATCGAGTGTACTGGATTTAATATTTCAGGGTCATAAATCAAGTTTTAAGTGAAATATGTATGTTTATATTGTGTTTGAAATTCATTTTGTGTCGGACATTCGTGTGTACACTAACTTGTCGACGTGGTTTCTATGGACAGTACTCTTAACCTATCCACCCAGGCACTTGCTTTTCGAGTCAAGACATTCCGTCCAGAGCCCATTGCGCACGGTCTCCTTGGGTTCACACTCACTTGGTGATATTTCGCTGCCTGGCACGGTTTCTATGACAAAGCAAGCTCCATCGTCAAGCGGAAACTTGGTACGTGATGTGAAGTACGCTGTGCGTGACAGCAGAACACAGACTCTTAATCATGAATTGTACACCTGACCTGTGCCAACTAATCAGGAAATATGCAAGAGTTTTTTTTGTGTGTGTGCCTTTTTGTACTTTTTCTTTCCTATACTGTGGCACGTTCATGTTACATTGACGCGGTTCATTTTGCGTCTGCCGTGCTTGCATTGTCTTGTGCTTACCTCAGATAAACTCATTATAGTTGTCGTCATTACATAAGGCGTTTTCTGTCATCGTAGTTTTTTGTTATACACTCCTTTTCAACTTCCTTACGGTGTTCCGTACCATCACTCACTTTGCGTAATGGAGGTGTGCGGCTGAGCCGCCGAAGATATCATTTCGTGTTCCGTCTTTAGCTATTCGGGTATTTTTTTCTTGAGAATAAAAGTTGTTTCTTGGTTGCAAAAGATTACTTTAAAATGAAATTTCAACGTCTACTCTCGAATGTGCCTGATCTTATATAACTGTGCGCTCAGTGTAAGGTTAACATAAAAGAGCGAAATATTTCAGTGTTCCTAGTGTGAGTTTCACATCCTGCCCTAAATATGCCTGGAGGTTGTTGTCAGGACCACTTCCAGGATATTTCAACAATTACAGTACTTTTATTTAAAAAACGGTGTTATATCGCACACTGACGTCATACCAGTCCTTTTACGAAAATAAATATATCTACCTGTAGCGGACGTACACGAGGTGTGAACAGCCTCGTGCACAAAGCAACGGAAACGGCGCCGACGTTTTTGACGGTTCCGTGTATATCTTGGTGGATCGACTTACGACCGTTAGCAGTTTCACTCGTGTAATCGAACGCCGTTCCTGGTCAGAAGTGGTTCGTATTATTTCCATGCCTGCATATCGGATTGCAAGGTTCTGACCTCGTCTGCGACTCGGCTAGCTGCTTGTCCCCACAAGGTCCCCTCTCCTTCAGCTCTGGTTCTATTTCAATGTATGTATCTCGCATAAAGTCCCTTTGAAATGTGCACATTGAATGTATTGGTACAGGTATGTCGTGTAGCGGAGTCGACCAATATTTACATGTACTTGCCGATAGCAATGACATGCAACCCGAGCGATATACAAATCTGAACATGAACTCGAAACGTGGCGAAACAAACACTGCTGACTCAAGATGAAAGCCTGTGTTTTGATGCCTTTTCAAGTATTTTTTAGCTCTTTTTGTAAAATGTAGTTTACTGTTCAACTCCAAAAATCACGTCGGAACGCCCATAGTGAAGTTTGTTGACACAGGCTTTGTGTGTGATTTACCCAACGTTTTATTGACGACTTGAGTTTAGTCTGCGCTGTAAATGTAGTTCATTCACGAACAATAACATAACATATTGTACTGGATGTATTGTGTTGGCAAGGCTATCATTGTGTATTTCAAGTACGATATAAACTTCTTTTCTCTAACCATCATGATGAAATTAATATTATCAACGCATTTCGAACCTGTCGGAGATTTATTCTGAATAGAGAGTAACTTTTGATGATTTTTCCCACTGGTTTTGTTTTTTAATGTCGACTATATTTTCTTGTGCAACTCCCCAAAGTATGTTGACACACGTAGTATTCAGCTTGTCAACTCGCCCGTACATGAGTGAAGTACATTATTATCGTTGACGAGTAAATTCTGGCTGGGGCTGGAATTTAAACGTCAATAATAACAGTGCATTCTATAGACCTATAGATGATTTGTTGACAAGCTTAAATAGTACGTTTTCCAACATCCTTTGGGAAGAAGAACAAGAACTTGTGATTGAAACAGAACAAAAGAAGTGAAAAATAACAAAAAAGTTAATGCTACTGACACTAAACTCTCGATTCAGAATAAACCTCTGACAGTTTCGAAATGCGATGATAATATTTTCGTTATGCTTGCTTTCGAAAACAAGTATTATATACTGACCTTGGAGTACAGAGTATAAGCCTTGCCAACACAATAGACTGTCTACAATACGCGATGTTGTTGTTGACGAAGACTATAGTCAAGACTGAACTGACACTGTCAACAACAACTTTGGACAATGAACACAAACACGTTGTGTCGACGAACTTGGCATTGGACGTTTCCTCACGATTGAGGGAATATAGAACAAGAAACTTGCATTTTACAAACACAACCAAAATATTTGAGAATGCATCAAAAAGTTACAGTGATGTATCTTACAGCTTTGATAGTTGGTTTCGGTCGAGTCACATCACGTATCGAATGCACACATAACTGTACGAATCGCTGTTATTATGTGTATCCCCGGGAAATTTATCCGAATCGGAGTCAAACATTGCTGTACCTAACGATGTTTGCGATATTCCCTTTAACTTCTTTTCTTTATCTTCAAGTTTGACTGCAGGGCACTTTTGACTCGTCTGATTGTAATACCAAGATTTTAAACCACGCCCTCTTTGCTCACAGGGCAGTGTTCAGTGTTCTCAGCGTTGATAATAACGGATTTAGGTCAGGACCCCTTTTTACATTCGGGCGAGATAATAATACAAACATGTCAGTAACGGTCTGCTCCAGGCCTGGTTCCGTTCAGGCCAGACATCAGGGTGAACACTGTAATCGGAATCTTGAGTCTTGGTAACAGCAGACGACGGAAATGCCGGCAAGAAATCAGTGCATTAAGACGTGGGCCTCTTGACCTGTACAAAAGTATTGGACACGACAAACATTCTCTGGTTCTTAGAGGCTCCAATAAACCTCGATTCTAAAACACACTCTCAAACGCCCAAGCAAAGGCGACTCTGGACTGCGCCGAAAGCGCCAATTGCTATATATTGTTCGTGCCCATTATTCTTTGTCGTCGTTGTTGCTGCTGTGAAAAAAAACATGTTCAATACTTTCAAAGGAACGCAACTCCTTGGAGTGACTCTTAAAAAAGTATAGAAAATGGGTTAGTTGTCCAGTGCGTGGGAAGACAACACTCAAATGCCATTTTAGCCCTCTCTCTATAGGGAGAAATAACGTGCAAGTGGTGAAACAGATTTAAATATAGACAGACTTACACACAAAAACCATGTACATAGTTCACACACACAGACAGACTGACTGACACACAAAAACATGTTTACAGTCCCTGGCAATTTATTGGGGTTCACATGGTTTACTGTCGCTGCTCCCAGGGCAATCAATACACACCCCTTCACTTTCCGTTTGTATGGATAGCTTCCGTGCCATACACCCTCTGGAAATTTATGATGGAAGGTCGAGGTCTGACTACCTACTAGACTGTGCAACAACTTGACCGTACTGTGGACTTTATAACGTCTCTATCAGAAGTTTAGAATCCGAGTAGAAATGTACCCCCAGATTAGGCTCAGCTTCCGAAGGCCAAGGTGTTATTATTTTGTTTGAAATTTTCAGGCTCGGATTAACGGGAGTGGTTGAAAACATTGTTAATACTATTGTAAACCGTACAAAGATTGTGGTGGCATCGATTGGTATTTCGTTATTTTGATGCCAGTGTTTTGGCTTTTATTCCCATAGTCTGCTTCGCTTGTCGCGCCGATTACGAAGAAATCAGTTCGATGTAAGGAGTCATGACGTCACTCCTATCGTTCTACCCTGAAATGTCTAGAATCCATCATCAATCAAGTTTCTCCAGATTGAGGGATTTTTTTTCTGTTCGAGTTAAGTTGTGATGTTGATTGAAGGATGACTTGTAATCTAGTCGTGCGTTTCCGCTAGAATTGATTGTTAAGCCAGAACTCTTGTTCTTTGGGTGCTTTGCTTGAATAGTGACTGATCGATTCTTTTGTAAGCATCTTAAATGTTCATACCTTTTGGTGTCGCTTGCGATTATAAGTGTTTTGGAGAAGGTTGGTTTGGTTGGAGCATGGAGGTATACTTCCATGGTTGGAGGCAGCAGATAGGTATCTCCTTGGGTTATTGGCCTGCAAATTCTACACCACATGTTCGTAAGCATGTCGAGTAGACAATTCAGATTTTTGGCTTGTCTAGCTCATTCCGTTTTTTTCAACAAAGTCATACATGCGAAAGTACCGAACAATTATCTATAATTCATTTCTTACCTGAATGAGACGCTCGTCTCGCCATGTCTTTGTGCTTGTTCATTGTTTTAATTCATTCATACATTCATTCATTCATTCATTCAATTTGAGAAGTTTATTTTGTTGTACCTAAAGCCCCTCTAACTCTCGCAGTTATCCTATTGCAGACTGGGTATTTTTCTTCCGTGTGTAAACAAAATTTCCTCACTCTTTCAAGTAGAAGTATGTTGGAATGTCTATTGCTCGGCTTAGTCAACAGACTGTTACATGTGCCAGATTTTTATCGTTCGAAATTAAATTTCTCTCTCCGGATATGAATGCAGCTGTCAAAAATTACACTACATATCACAATACACAGGTTGTGTTGACAAGTCAAATACAAGGGTGTTTATACATGCTTCGTGGAGTGGAATGAGATACTGTTATTGGATAAACAAACTTAGACATCGAAATTATCGTCAAGTGATACTAGTTTTAGGCTTTCGTGCGTGGGACATCACATAAACCTATGCCATCGAGGTGCACGTACAGCGATTTGAATAGAGTATATGGCCCTTTTTGAAGTTCCCGGCCACAACAAAATAAGCTGACCGGCCTTCTCCGCTAATTAAAGTGGAATGCGCCTCGGAGACAGATATATGGACTCTATTTTTTTCCACTACATTTTTAGTTTACTGCTTGCGAGGGCTCATTTGAAAGCTCTTGGAGTAAGACAAAATTTTGATGTCTTAGTTTTAAAGAAATTTACATACAGTTAAGGCAGAGATGGCGACTCTTTGAAAAATTTTGAATTTCAAATATCGATTAAATGTTAGGTAATTTCTCCAGGACCAAACTTTGCACGGTAACCATTGACTTTTATTCTTGATTTGGTGAGACGATAGGCAGAAGAAGCGAGATTGAAAGTTACATTGATGAAAGTTGGAGCAAAAGTTTAAGTCTTTCACTTTCGAGGCGTGTACTACCTTAATGCCATTGAGGTTCCTTAGGTAGAACGCGCCTCGGGGACAGATATTCGGACTGTCAAACTTTTACAATTCTTTTCTGATATCATCACTTGTTGGGGTTCATTTTAAAGCTTTGGTGTAAGAAAACTTTCCATCGGCTTAGTTTTTCAAAATCCAAAAATTTTATTTTTCTCAAAAGAGTTAACACAGGGATGGCGGCCATTTTGATTTTTAAATATCGGTAAGTCTTGTATGGGTTATTTGTTTCTCTAGTTCCAAAATTTGCAGAGTGACCCCCAATTTTTATTCTTGATTTTGAAAGAGAATGGCTAAAATATTCCTTATGGAAAGTTTGAGCAAAAGTTTAAGTCTTTCACTTTCGAGGCGCATACTACCTGTAAACAAAGACATCCAGGAATACCTCGTTTAATATTAAGGTAGAGTGCGTCTTGTGGACAGGTTCATTTTCAACTCTAAATGTTTCACAAAATTTGAATGCTTTACATGCTGTCTGTGTGAACACATTTTTACTCTTGTCAAATAAATTCATTTTTTCTAATATAAAGAACTAAAAGTTGTACGGTGACTGCTGATGTTTATTCTAGACTTGATTTTGAAAGACAGCGGTTTGAAGTTTCTTAAAGAAAAGTTTCAGCAAAATTGAAAGTTGCTGCAAAGATTTAAATCTTTAGGTTTGGAGGCGTGCACTATGTTAACATCAAAGCAAACTGACTTTTGCAAGACCCCCTCATTGCAGAACAGTGTAAGTAAGACAATAATGTTCCTGCAGAAATAATATCATCACAGACACATGATATGAAGGCGAGAGGGAAAACAGCAGTCATCTGACCGTTCAGCCGGGAAGAAAGCGTCGTGTTTTCGGTGAGGAGGCAAGCGTGAATTCGGATAGCTTGAAACCATTGTTATCATAACCATACCCATGTCATTCCACACAAGGGAAAGTTTTAACTCTCTGCTGCCTTCTCGTACAAGCATGGTGCATTTTGAAACTGGAAGCTTCCACCGTATCATTTGTATAGTTACTTTTGAAATATCGTCGTGGAAGCTTGGTTTATATAAATATGTAGTAGTAGTGTAACTGTCATGTAGGGTTGTTTGTTGTTATTCCATACAATTTTAAGTAAAATTGCACAATAAGTAAGTTAAGGTTCCCGTGTCATGTCTGCATCTCATTAAAGCCCCAATAGCGGCGAACTTTATGCATTATTTTCAAGATTCTTTTTTCAAACCAAGTTGGTTGGTGTAAATGTGCTAACTAACGGACATGTATTGAAGTATCACTGCTCGCTGATTTGGACCATGCCTACACGTTTTAACACGTTAAATAATAAACGGGTGCTGCAATTGTAAAATGGCGCCCCACGGTAAAGTACAAAAAACGCAGTATTTCCTGCAAATACACATTGTGACCATACAAGAAACAAGCATGATGTCATTTACTTGAATGCACAACACAACGCTGGCCAACATTTTGTTGTTGTAATCTTTATTTTATCTGTCACATGATTAATAGTTAAAAGTGGCGGGAAATCTAAAATGATGTTAAACCGTTTGACTTTACATGCCACTTTCGACACTTATGACAGTGTTATACACTTTTTCAGTCTTTTATGGGTCTTATTCAAAGAAAACTCTCGGAAAACTGGGGATACTTTGAGATCGGTTTATTACAAATCTGTAGCTATTGGGGCTTTAAGGCTGCGCCCCCAATGGGAGCGCTATTTGGTATTCTCTCTCTCTCTCTCTCTCTCTCTCTCTCTCTCTCTCTCTCTCTCTCTCTCTCATTCTCTCATTCTCTCATTAGCTTTCACTAACGCCAGGTATTAAATCATAGAGATGTTGATGCAAAGCTACCACCGAGTGTTTGTTCCTCAGTGGTAAGCAAAAGTGTTTCCGCACAAGAAACGTCTTCCAGTTTAAATTCAAACAACTGAGCGTGTACATGTTTAACTTCAAGTATAAATGTCAACAATACACGTTTTGCCACTTAAGCAGTCAGATCAAAACTTTGCTTTCTGAAATTAACAGTCCTATACCAGTCTCTCTCTCTCTCTCTCTCTCTCTCTCTCTCTCTCTCTCTCTCTCTCCCTCTTCCTCTTCTTACTCCTATCTCACCACTTCTCCCCTGCCTCACAGTGTACAACAGACAAACCTACCAC
>LD359780.1:33798-51588 GCA_001465055.1 Ptychodera flava | reverse complement strand
AATGTTCAAGAACACAGTTGATGAGGATGTCCCTCTTTTAACATCCGTTATCTGTTTCAAGAGCACTTAGATGAACAAAATCGTCGTTCAATTTCAAAATTAGACAGTAGGCCCCCCCCCCCAATAACTACTCCCAAACGAGGTGTTGCTGAGAAACGTATGTCTGTGTGTGTCAACAGTGCTTCAGACAGAGTGTCTTAATTACGGCGCTCTTCAGAACACGCGAAAAAGAATAAACACATTTCGCGTGCTCTTTGAATGTGAAAGTGCAGTTGAAATTTACACTGTTAGCGTGTTTGATAAACACATGACATTTAAACGTCAGAAATTTCAATTCCAAAGCTCCCGTGGAAATGTTTTTGTAATAATTTAAAGCTCGATCTACGATGTTAAGGGTCTGCATAAATACATTACTTATAAAATAAACAAGCGCATCAGTGGTTGAAGTAGATACCTCATTAGGCGGAGAACAGAACGTGGCAACTATTGAGTGTTTGCCCCTGGTGAAAAAAATCGATGGCGTCCTGTGTTTCTGGGCAAAAGTTTATCGGAACATTATATGGAATGGGAGGTAGTGGCGGGTCAGCGAATCGGGGTCTGTGAACTTGCATGCATGCATGCATGCATGCATGCAACGTATGCCGGAATGAATGAATGAGAGAGTGGGTGAAAGAACGAATGAAAAGATGTACGATGCCATGCAAACATTGAGCGTCTGTGAATATGGAGAGGAGATATGCTGAGTATTGCAGTTTAGGGTGGGGGGGACAGATGGGCATGTGCGTCTACAATCTGATTAAAGGGAGGCGGTCGTCGGGCGAACTCTGCTCAAAGGTGCCAGGGATCCCTACGACCGATGTCTATATGCTGTATCGAGGGTACATTTGCGATTGAGGAAAGTTGGAAACATGTTTGTTAACAATGAATATCGCAAAATATATTTTGCAGCTATGTTGAAGTGATGCATCTAGATATCATGCATGAAATGCATTGTTTGTAAACAAGAAAGTCGCACATGCGCAGTACCGACGACCGCCTCCCTTTAAAATCTGATGTGGAGATGCAGTAAGTCGTTGTATCGTATGGCTTCGCGCTCGCTGCGTGCACGTGTTTTTAGTGAGTGCCAACATTTTATTGTGGTGCAGTAGTTGCAATTACGCACCCGTCTTGTTTTCATGATGTTCTTTGTTATCGGTTTAAATCCCCATTTACAGTGCCGACGGACATGGGCCAATTTTATTTAGGCCGTTGCTACGCGTCCTTTTACCAAGTTCCGTCGTTGCTAAGCTAATTTGACGTGCGGCAAAGAGTAGCGTCCGACAACCCAGTCATGGCAGCCATGCTTTCACGATCGCTGTTAAACTTTGGATTAGTCGTGACTGATGCATTCCCTACTATTTTGTTCCGTTTGTGAAAATATAGTTCCTCGCTCCACTCCAAAAATTATTCAAAAATACCCCGTGGTCAGCTCGTAAACACAGCCAGACCCTGCATGTCTGAGTTTCCAATATCATTGTTGACATATGAATTTTAATCCGGAGTAAAATTTATTTGTCAAAATAACATTGCAGATATTACACAGTGGTTGTGATGACCAATAACTCCTTATTTCAAAATATGCATGAAGAACAATTAGAAATAAGTACTTGTTCGCTCAAATGCAAGCAATGAAATTATTATAAAAATTTGCAGCTAGCGTCCTTTTAGGATTCCAGTATTGTACGCTGACAATAGAAGGTGAATTGGCCTGATTCGCTTTACAAAAATATAAGCCTACGTAGAACGCATTAGAAAATACGGAATATTCCCCAAGATTGGACTCAGTCACAGTCGCTTGTGATTCGGTACACGGTCTCGTAACCTAGAAAAAGGGTGAAAATGATTCTTTGCCGTGTAATGAACCACAAGCGACTGTGAACTCACCATCAAATTGTAAAATTCGAGAACCGAATCATCGGTGATTTTTTTCAGGTACACCGTGAATTGTCTTTTTATTTAAGAGAAACTTATACAAAGTAATGACAAGGCCTCCACCTTGTCGATTTTCAAGGTTCCTCACATAATGTCAGGTCAGAGGATTGGATCTAGGATGACCGTATGTATGGGACTTGCATGGTTCATAAAAATAGTACCCTATCGCGGTTTCGTTCGATTTCCTCGTGTGGAATGAATGAACAAAGGCACGGTCATGGAAGTTGTGATTCTAAAAACAATAAGAGTGAGCGCTATTGGTCAGCAAAATCCTGGTACAGTGGAAGACTTAACCTGTAAGCTTAAGGGCTGGCATTTACGCTGTCACATTTTACTTCTGCAGTTTTGCTGTACTGTGTGTATTCTCAAGCACGGACACAAACAAGATGGCAGACGAGCGCGACGCGCAAATAGGATATCTCTCAGATTAGGGGTGAACCATTTGATTTCTGGGGGGGGGATGGAGGAAATGGGTGGGGCAACAAATTTTTTTTCCCCATGACTGTGACAGCAAATTTTTTTTTCTATTGTCAGTCCTGCATCAAATTATTTTTTCTGTATGCAGTGGCAAAGCAAATTTTTTCTTCTCGCTTGCCAATTTTTAATACAATATGCTATACATACACGTTATTGGTTCACAACCGGATGTTTTAATAACTTGTTGTGTTCATGGTTCTGCTATTAAAATTTTATGTACAACAAATAACTAGTAAAAAACCAGACTGACAAACTTGACCAGCTGTACTCAAGCTGTGTAGCAGACGTGGAAAAACTCAACAAGAAATCTGCGTCATACCAAGAAAGTATGGTTTTCTACCACTCTCTTCAAGCCAAGGTCAAGGCAGTTGTGCAAATGGTAAATGAGAAAATGGCCACCATATCAGCTGTGCATGAGAAATACAAACAACTGTACGGAGCTAGCCAGCAGGCAGCAGCCAATAACAGGAGAGCTGCTAACGAAAAAAGAAAGAAGAAGAAAAGAGCTGCGATATCAGCATCACTCAATACCAATCCACATGTCAAGGCAAAGTGCCGAAGAGAGATGGCAAAGGACATCCACTCAACTAACATTGTCACTTTATTCAACAGACAAGAAAGGGGAGACAAAGGTAGTCATATCAGCAGATTATTTTGAGTGATGACTTTGTTTATGTTGGAGTAATATAAAAATGCATATAAAAATCACCAATATTAACGCTTTTGTCCCTTTCCAAAGTGAGAAACCTTTTAATCAAACACAAAACTACTGCAGACAATTTTTAGTAAAAATAACAATTTTCCTTTCTTTCAATTTTCCTTTCTTACAGGTGCTCAGCAGGTACCTGCATGTACCGAACCAAAAAGGTATGGGATCTGCCTACTGTCATCCATGAAGCCACTGCCATAGTCTCCAGTAGAGTAATAGTAGCCTGGTTAAACCAGACGGCTGATCTGTTCCATCCACTGAACAGATCAGCCGTCTGGTTAAACCAGGCTGATAGTGACTAGTATAGAAGTGTAGTGATCATACAGTTGTGAAAGTCAGTACTATAGCTGTGTTTTATATAAAATCAGTACTGTCAACTTCTCTGGAAAGAAGTCATGTTTTACAAAAGTTGTGTTTGTATTTCATTATTTGTTATTGTATTTTCATTGCAAGGAAAGACATATATTTGAGAATAATATATTGCTTTTAAAAGTAGTTCATTGAATCGTGTCGTTTGTTTTAAATTTTCAGTAGATACAGATCACAGCAAGTCGAATGGTTCCCCTTTTAATACTGACTGTGTCAATGCTTTATTGCAACATATTTAAAACACTGTCATCACGATGAAACTTTGAACATTGTGTAGTATTGAAGTTTATTTATATGCCAGATTTTTTACATCAGGATTCACTCTAAAATATTGAAAATATTAGTGCCGCCGTAGGCGGCCGCCCTCCAGCGTTTTTTGAAAATCAGTCCCAAACTTTGGTGATTTTAGCACATGGCGACAAATTTTTTTTTCTCTCCTGTCTGTTGGAACAATTTTTTTTTTCTCAAGCCATTGTTGGATCAAATTTTTTTTTTCTGTCGTTCACCTGCCGACAAATTTTTTTTTCCCCAGATCCTCCATCCCCCCCAGAAATCAAATGGTTCTCCCCTTACAACGAATTAACGCCCTGATGTTTCCAAACGTTCGAGCTCAGCAAATATTTTGACGATGATATCTGACGTCGTTTGACAACAGACATTCTTTTGCCTACCTCTGCAGTCTTGATAACAATGGACAGATACTTGTCCACGATTCAGCGTCAACGAGTAAGAATGTAGGTCATGACCCTTGATCTATCACGCGTCACTGCGTAGATGTACTTGTCTTCAACCAGCACATCTTTGTTTACGCCATGTTGGAACCTCATAATATGCAAGCTCTCATTCTCGAATACAGGGGTCTTTTTGTGATGACTGAATTAAGGTAGAATGCGTCTGAGGGACAGATATTTGGACTCTCAAACGTTTACAATTCTTTTCTGATCCAAGACTACAACTTGTAGTCTTGTATATTAAAGCTCTTGGAGTAAGAAAAGTTTTAAAGTCGTGGTTTTTTTTGAAAAGTATATTTTCGCCGCAGCGTTAACACGGTATGGCGGATATTTTTAGTTTCAAATACCGGTAACCGTTGAGTTATTTGTTTCTCTTGTACTAAGCTTTGTACGGCGACCAGTGATTTTTATTCTTGATATGGTAAGAGAATGGTTTAAGTATCCTTTGAGAAAATTTGAGCGAAAGTTCTCTTTCGAGGTGCATACTACCTTAAAGAACTTTGGATTGGTTTAAAGTGCGTGTACCTTCATTGAATGACCTGCAATTTTATCAACAATACTAAAAATAACAATAATAAAGGCTTAATATTTGAGTTCTAATCACAAACAATTTTGGAAAATTGTGCTAATGATAATAGACTCCTTCTGATTTTCTTTTTCACCCTATTTTGAAATGCCATAAGATAAAATAATGGATGGAAGAAGATTCCAGCGTGGTATTGTTCACTTTACTCATTGCCTCATTTGGTAATGGGCAGTGGATACCTTGTCTTGTAATTGGACGTTTGCCAGTCAGTTGGATGATTTATTGAATAAAGAAAAATATTTGAAAGTTAGTTTATTACAAATACACGGGAAATGCAGGTGTCAAAACAACACGCAAAGAACAGAAAACGTATTATCGAGTACATATGTAAGCTTATAATGAGTACACAAGAGATTAAAACAGTAAAAAACAGAGTTGTCCGAAAATGAATCGAAATAAATCCTCGGGGAATAACAATTATTAAAGGGAAAGAAGCTTTAATTTTCGATAAAAATTATTTTGGAACGTTTTCTCATTCTTCTGTTACCCTTTGCAATAATTTTGTTTACAATTGAATTCTAGTCCAAACTAAAATTCACTTGTCAACAATAACATTTGACACTAAACACACAAAGGCTGCGTTGACAAGTTCAACCTTGGCGTTTCGATGTTATTTTCTGCAATAGAACACGAAACCCTATTCAGTCAGGACTCAGTCAGCGAGTCCTGTCCAGGTTGCACACACTGTCCCGAGCCTACCGTAATCAAAACCTCTGATATTACTTACTTGAATACATATCATATTACCAAACTCGACTTGACTGCACTTGACTTCAGTGTTATCGTATTCAGAAAAAACATCAATCATTGATGTCTCTCCTCCTAGATGACCTACGGGGTCAAAGTGACGCGACAAGACATTGTACTATAGCTCGGGCTCGGGGTGAACGTACGCGTTGTGGATTTTATTTGGGTTCCTTGAAATCTTTATGTGGTCGCTGTTTTCTTGTAACGACGGTGGAGAGGATGTAGAAATAATATATATCTAAAAGTGAAGAGATGAGACATCGACGACGAAGATGAAGATATTGATGATGATGATGATGATGATGATGATGATGATGATAATGATGATGATAGCTACGACGACGACAACGACGATATTGATCAACATCTTCATCATCATCATCATCATCATCGTCGTCGTCATCGTCATCGTCGTCGTCATCGTCGTCGCCGCCGCCACTACCACCACCTGAAGTAGTGGTGGTGGTGGTGATGATGATGAAGATGATGATGATGATTATGATGATGATGATAAGGAGGAGGATAGTCATTTCGGAGTGCTGATGATGATGATGATGATGATGATGATGATGATGATGATGATGATGATGATGATGATGATGATGATAATGGATTTCAAAACCAAATGTAACAGATGAGTGAGGAAGGTGGGCGCATTGTACCTATTGCTTATCGTGCCACTAACCTACGTCATGAATAATAATAAAGTGAGTAACTGATCACCTCAGAGCATTAGACGAATCGTTTTACGTAACGTCCTTGTCTATGTAAATATCTTACGTTTGTTGTCTTCACGTCTGTTTGGAAAGCTGTTCAATATCCGGATGTTTCCTATTTAGGTAGACCGACACTTCCATTTCGCTGAGAAACTACACTAAAGCTTGCCTTGCTCTTGACGATTTGACAAAACACTCTGGCCTCGAAAGAAAAACCAATATCCGCGCTTTTATCCCTGTAACTTACGAGTGAACGGATTAATATCGGTCAATTTTATGCCACCTGGCCGACAATAGCATGCAATCAATATAGACGATAAACGTTCAATCTATCGCGCGCCACCAATGGCAGCAGCGTGGTAAAATGTTGCTTTTGTTTTTAAAAATCGACTGCACGATGTGGAGTGTTTGAGGAATGCTGACTGTTACGATTGTGACATGATTCAATATATTCCTTTTTTGTATTTGCAACTGAAAATTAAAAAGAAAAATTGCTGTCCTTTGAATAATATTTATGGCACCCAATCTTGGTTATGAAATTTCCGGCGTATTCCTTTCCTCGGAAGACGTATGTCGACCCAGTTGGTAAATGGTGTTTACAACTCATTAACCAAGTGTCGGATCAGCCGACGAATCTATTGATATCAGATTGCAGCATGAGAGAGTGATTTTCCGGGTCAAAAATAGGATAACAGTGATGTAATTTGCGAAAACCAACGAGTCTTACACGAGATTATCACACATATGAAAAGAAAAGGGCGGACGGAGATCCCCGAGGAACGTCCGAAACAACAGGTGTCCACTCAGAAAAGGCATTCTTAACTCTCTTTAGCCAATTATGAAGGTAGGAATTGAACCATTTAAAAAAGTGCACTGAACACCAAAAGATGTCAACTTATAAAGTAGTAATTGATGAGTAATACTATCGAATGCTTTAGCAAAATAGGTGTACAAAGTAATCACATTGGAATTGTTTTTAAATTGCTAGGGGGAGATCTTTCATTAGAATAGATCAGTTCGTGATGTAAACCTCGGCACACGATACGGTCTTAATCGAAAACACTCGCATTTTGTGGGCATATCACTTATGAAAAGCTCATCATCGACTTTTCCGGCCGAATTCGATCAGTAGTAAAAGGTTCTATAGGTACAAGAAAGCAAAGCGAGAGAGTACCTCACTCCTATTCAACGTGTTTTTAATTGGAAGGACGTTGCCGCCTTATTAAGATTTCGCGGACTTAAACAGCCAATGTAAAATGGTGATTTTCTCCGCGTGACAACAGCATACGTACCCTCTTCCTTCGCAACTGTTACTGCCGGACTTATCCGATGGCGTCTGTCGTCAGAAAGGGAAAACCTCCGCACACGATCTGACACTGATATCATGGCGATCAACATTATCCGAGTTCTTGGTTGGTGCTAAGAAGGAACTGCATCTCATAGAAAAAAACCAACGATGTAGTCCCTTTACATGCCATAGCACTTTAAAATTATGAAAATTTCATTTACGAGATCTATATCATTTGAAAATAACAAGCAACCATTACATACTAAACTGAAAAATACATACACAGGCTTGAAGGATTGTGCCAAGACAGACCTATTTTGCACAAACAAAACTGAAGATGTACTCGTCTTGATCAAGCGTGTAGATGTAAGTGGCATTTGCGCTTGCATCTACACCGTCGCGATTCATAAAGATACCGGCCGCTTGAGGGCGTCCTTGGCGTAGAATCTTCGGTGTCAAAAATCATGATCTGAGCGGTCTGAGGTCTGATATTACATCAGGAATAGACTTCCGTGCTCCGTTTTGGTTTTACATGGAAGGTCACGGGGTCAATCGTTCAATGATACAACTAAAAATTCTCGAAAGTGCTGTATTACTCCAGAATAGTGAAATCAACGAAGGCCCACCCTGCTTCTGCGGGGATTTCTCATCCGCAACAGAACGTATACTTTCTGGACATTGTGATTGTTGAATTACAATAATGTACCATGAAATTTAAATTGTTTTGTCATACCCTTTATGGAGTGCGTGAAATAGAAGCCCGGTAGATTTAGATAGGATTGAATCAACATTTTCAACTTTGTGTGATTTAAAGGAAGTGCAGCTTGTCTTTCTGGATGAACGGATATTTGTTTAATGTGCAATATGAACGCCAAAGTTTCTTATTTTATGACTGAAAATTTTTGGTAAATATTGGTGATATGAGATACACCTTGTTTTTCTGTGTGCAGTAACATCACGACTGAGATACGTCCACGTGATTTCTATGAAACAAAAGCTAATGTTCGTCATTGTTATTCATTCATAGCTACGTTGACATAGAACTTTTTTGGTTTCAGTAATACATTCCACTGTTGTCAGTAATCTGCATTTTATTCAGTGAATGAACAATATACAGGCAAATTTAAGATTATCCAGGATAATGGTATGCTTCACTTTACAATATCGTTGGCATCCTGGAGGTCACTCTGAGTGTCTTTAGTATGTTATAATAAAATAGTACAATACAAGAATTGATATATTATTTTATCATCCTGAATTAAATCCTTTTTATTTGTGCGTGTGGCAGAAAGAGAGAGAGAGAGAGAGAGAGAGAGAGAGAGAGAGAGAGAGAGAGAGAGAGAGAGATCGCACCATGAGTGCGAATCAACATGGGCCGATTAATCGTATTTCACTGACCTGTTCTCAACGCCAATGAATGAACACCGTATTAGTAGTCGAGAACATCTTTTCAACATAATTTGACAGTTTGTTGAATGGTTCTGTAGATTAACTGACACCCTAGCAAATTTTTTTTTTTTTTTTTTTTTACATTCCAACAATTGAAGTCCTCGAACCAAAATAATTTACATAGTGGATAAAAGATGACGTTTGGTACATGGCTACAAGGAGTAATCATATTATACTTCACATTCAACTGACTTCGCTGCTTCTGATCTTTCACATTGATATGCCTTTACTCAACGTTCGAATTCCTGTAATATAAGTATTCTAATGCACCTTTTGCCCGTGTTTTACGCATTATCTTGGATGCAAGAGAGAGGGGTATCATATTGTCACTGATAGATAAATCTTTTATCAAAGTCTTTACACGTAAAATGATATTCATTTTCCTTCAACTTTGTCCCTGGTAGTACTGCTCCGTTGTGAAAACGTCAAGCACAAGTATTTGGTACATGTCACTGCTGATGGGAAAAAAGACTGCAAAACTGTATTTCCCCATATGCCAACAGCACTACGCTTGTGCGGGTCCATAAAGATGTAGCTTTCTCACTGTCCAACGAGTACCCTTTCACGGGCTGAAAAATACTTTGCGGCTCTTGAATTCATCTCAGAATAGTTCAAATAGAGTGACTAGTTCTTGAGATGTACGCCTTACATCAGCTGATGGGTCACATTGCAAGCTCAAGTGTGGTTACCGATACATCAAAACGATACTGAAGGTGCAGAAACTGTTAGCGCCGTCATACCGGAAGATGTAGAAACTTTTGTTTTCACCTTCATGCCTTCCGAACAGAAAATTGCTCGGGGATCACGATTGAATAAACAATAATTCTGTGATCTGTAGAATTGTGACGGAAAATGGGTTTGAGATTATTAGTATGATGTCTGAAACGTAAAGTCGCTATTTTAGCGTGTTTTTTTTATTTCAAGAAAAGGGAAATACTTGATCAACCACAAATGAATATGATGATAAAGCAGCCGCTTGCTCGTTAAAATACACGTAAGAGTGGATACCGACAACTTCTTTACATCTTCTGTCGTTAAGGTAATATGCACCTCGGGGACAGATATCGGACTCTCAAACATTTACGATATTCTTTCGGCCCACAACTTGTGGGGCTCATTTTGCAGCGTATGGAGTGAATGTTTTCACCGGCTTAATTTTATGAGATTCGGGAATTTTATTTTCCCTCGTGGAGATAACACAGGGAAGGCGCCCACATCTTCAAATATCGGTATATATTGGGTAATTTGTTTCTCCAGAACCAAAATTTGCATGGTACCCCCCCCCCCCATTTTTAGCTCACGTGTGTAAACACGTGGGCTAATGTCATAGCGATGTCTGTCTGTCTGTCTGTCCGTGTGTCTGTCTGTCTGTCTGTCTGTCTGTCTGTCTGTCTGTCTGTCTGTCTGTTTACACAATAACTCAAAAACGCCTGTGCCGATTCAAGTCAGATTTGGTACACAGGTACCATATGCTACTTGCAAGAACTGATTAGATTTTGGTTAGTGTGGCTTGCCTATTAATGAAGTTATGCAATATCGTCTTTTTCCGTACAATGGTTTCCCTATGGAGACGGTAATGACAGTGTAGACATATATCAAGAAATACTGCACAAAATTTCATGAAACTTTTCACAGATGACAATCTAAGAACATTATGATGATACTGTGAGTGTCATGTCAATTATCTTCTCATTTGCATATTTAATGAACTTTTGTTATTAGTGAGATAACTCTGAAATTCCTGCACCAAACTTGATGATACTTGCAACAAATATTGATCTGATATATATCTAATTATACTTAGAAACATTAGGCAGTGTCAAGTTAATAAATATCTCATTTGCATATTTTATGAAGGTTTGTAATTAGTCATATAACTCCGATATAACTTCACCAAATGTGATGAAATCTGCTGCAGATACTGATCCGACTGATATCTAACTGTATAGTATAAAGCATTTAGTAGTGTGAAATTAATTAAGGGTTGATTTGCATATTTAATGAACTTTGTAATTAGGTATATAATTCTGAAATTTCGGCACCAAAATTTTGTGAAACGTGCTACAGATATTGATTTGATAAATATTTAATTGTGCTATGAATCATTGAACAGTGTCAAGTTAATTTAGGGTTTATTTGCATATTTAATGAACTTTGTAATTAGTGACATTACTCTAAAATTACAGCATTAAATTAAATAAAACGTGCTACAAATGTTGATCTGATGGATATCTAATTGTCCCATAAAGCATTGAACAGCTCATTTGCATATTAAATAAAGTTTTGTAATGAGTGATTAAACTCTGAGAGTACTGTGCGAAGTTGAAAAAAACCTGCTACATATAGTGATAACATATATCTCATTGTTCTGTGAAGCGCACTACTATTAATGAACCTGTGGTAAAACACGTGAGCATATTCAGTTCATATCTGGTTATTCTTGATTTTGAAAGAGAATGGTTGGAAGTTTGACTTAGGAAAGTTTAAGCAAAAGTTTAAGTCTTTCATTTTCGAGACGCGAAATAAGTAGGCCGACAGGAGGTCTTGTCAGCCACTTTTGTCTGCATACCGATATCTCTGGATACCAAGCGACTTCAACATACATCACAAGGAGTCGGTTTTTCTCCTCTTTCACCCTTTAAGTCACTACCCCTATTTCTCTGTGTAGAGGTCCAAGCATGCCATAGGATATAATTTGGTCGGGCAAGTTTCTCTATCTATGGGGAAAACCATAGTTGTGAAAGGGTTAAAATATACGCCCCTGTTGTTTTTTGAGTGTCTTACTTTGCGAATTTGACACAAATACAGTCACTGTGTGGTATCCATTTCACATGGTTTTTATTTCATCTCTCTCTCTCTCTCTCTCTCTCTCTCTCTCTCTCTCTCTCCATGTCTCTCATTTGCCTTATCTCTCATTTGCCTTATGAATCATTTTCATTGTCAAAACGGCGCACAAAGAGCACCATCTTCCTGATACAAAACATGTTTGCATTATGACTTCATAAAACACGTATGTGCACGGGGTGTATCACCTTGTTGAATCACGGCATGCATTGATTGATTGATTGATTGATTGATTTACTGATTGATTTATTTAGCACTTAAAAAATAACCATACAGTACAAACAAGAAAAAAGACAAAGACAGAAGTGCTGGGATAACACAGAAAAGTTAAAAACTTATTTCCACTGTGGTCCCACGAAAAATAAAATCACAAGCAAAACATGCAGCTCAGGTGCTTGGCAACGTCTTTGATTGTCGACATCTTCCGTTCGAGATGTGGCGGCCATTCTCATATCCGTCATGACGGTAGGCCATGGTGCAACCATCGGAAGGCCTTGTACTTCGACATCAACTGTGTTATTGGTAATTAGAAAAGATACTTTTTGAATGGCATCTGTTAATCGAACAGGCGCCAGAGGCGTCATTTTTGCGTGTACGGGATCACTTCATAAAGGCATCGCATCGTCTAAGGTGCGGTAACTATACCCTCCAAAAACCGAAAATCACTATACCGTTTGATACGGTGATAATTACCAAATTGATACGCAAAGTTCACGCAGATCTGTATTACCCTTATGGTGAAGTTTTGAAAGCACATTTGTAATTTTATGAACGGTGATTTGTGTAAGAGTTCATAACCATGGTTGACAGACAGCATTCGACTGCGTTGACTGTCAGCTGCAAGCACAAAAATCAACTTTTCTCTGTAGAACCCGGGAAAGAAATTAAAACAATAGCGGATGGGATCTCTGGGACATCTTTTAAACCTGTGGTGTTTAGTTTTTACATCAAATGGTGAAAACGGCGCAACTTACTGGAGTTTACAATGAAACATCCATTTTAATGGAAAGATTAAGAGAATTTCAGCATGCAGTTGTGTTGTGCTCAAATTACGACTCAGAATTTCCATCACAGTATGACTGAAATTTCGCTTCTCAGTACTGATATTTTGTTTACATTCTTGTGTATTGTTATTTTCGTCGGTAACTCTCCAAGTGCCGGCAGAACAAGACTACAACATTACACACGAATGGTTGTTGAATGCGACAAACACTTGTTGATTGGCACAAACACTGATAAGTGAATGATCAAGTATTTGTTCGAGGGATTCTAATCCAGGTGCTAAAACCACTCAAGGCCAATGTTTTTTTGTGTGTCAGTGCGTAACAATCTTACATGAATTTTTACAGGCATCCAGTATGCGAGAGTTATGGGGATCCCGTTTTCTTTCTCTGCAAATATGGCATGAATTGGCGCATAGGATCAAAATATGCAAATAAGGTTTCTCTCATGTGTTCATTACATGACTGTCATAAACTTTTTTAAAGCTTACTGGTATATGCCGTATCTCCACTTGGGCAAAACAGCAATTTTGTAGGATGGAAATTTTGGCTTAGTTCATTGTTACTTACAGTGGGAACCCATTCTGCTTAATTTTGCACAATTTCAATTGATTTTAACTGGCATCTCGTATCGTCAACAAGAACACGCGTTTCTGCATGACCATCGCGGATCCCGGCCGTTCACAGCTGCAATGCAGTGGTCCAAGGCCAACGTCCGCATTGTTCCGCCCTCAATGAACAGAAAGTAGCGAGCTTTTTTTGTGTATCAAGTGTATAAGTGGCAACGGCCGAGACAGCGTCTGATTCTATGATTGACCAATTAGAAAGGGGTAGTCTGTCACAATTACGTCGGCACTGACAATACGCACTCCGTCGCAAACAATATGTGGCCAGCAAAACGTCAGTGTGAACGGTTGTTATGCCGACGGTCACGTGACCGCGCCCGCCAATCAGTCAATCGCCGAGTAGTCCCAGTCGCAGAGTAACTTGAAAACGGTGCTTTGTTCATCACATTGTCAAGTGAACGCCGGTAACCAACGTGTCGGACGCTCGCCGTCAATAATAACGCCTGGCCGGAATAATTACTATAACGGCGTTCCATGCAATAATTTTGCAGCGGGGAGCGCGAAGAATCCGGTTCCTCTGCTTACTCGACGCGTTTCCGATGGTCTGGTTTTGCAACGCTGGGAGACCCGTGGATTCTACGTTATCAAACTAGCAAACACCTTTATGCAGCCACATGGGATGCGGAAAATCTGTCGGTGTTGTTGAAAACACGGAAGAGGAAACCACTTAAAAGTTTGATTTTTGTGCGTTTAGATTATAGAGCGGCATAGAAGAACCATCTTCGGTTAAAAAAACGCTTTCAACGTTTGGCACTCTGAAGGACCACGATGCCGTCTCCATGCGGGACTTTCTTGCCGGACTTCGGCGTCGTTTTGCTGGTACTGTCGGTAAGTAAATAACCAGGGTAACGGCATGGGAAGATCAGGCAACGCTGTAAAGGAGGAGAGATCTGCCACTTAAGTTATCAGAGTGAGATTTTCATATTTAATCACAGTCCAACTCGTATCCGATGTAATTTTTTTACAGTGTAATGTTCAAGCGTTTCTTTGATTGCAGATGATTTACCCCATTGCGCATTCGTGGCACGACTTAGGAAATACACAGTACCACTGCTGGTCATTAGTAAACCCCAGCGAAGACAACATGGTCGACTGCCCAGGTAAGAAACTTCAAGGCTTGATGATTTGCTGGTTTTTTTGCTTTTGCTATGTGTCTTGCTTTGGTCAGACAGACTTGTCCGCCGTTTAGCTTCCCCAACGGCGTCGTCTGCGCTGAGTCCCCCTTTGTGCGTGTGATTGTTCAGGAAAACAAACTGCAGTGCCTTTCTTTTTGCACTCCGTTACGCTTGCAATCACGGAGATTTTCTGCGGGTTCTCAATTTATGTTTGTCGCACAAGCCGATCTTTTCTCTCGACAAAGAAAATTAATGCCTCAAGCGTTTGGTCGTCTCTGCAGTGAAAGGCGGGTGTTTTGTTAAGGCTCAGATCGGCAGGCTTCATGCACCGGGCCCCCTTTTTTTGTTGACACCCGGCGCGTTTCCGTTCAAACCTACTTCCTTCGAAACCCATTCACGCCTCTGTACAGGGACAACAAAAGATTTGCTAGAGAACTCTTGAAGAGCGTGCATGTTAAAAAAACCCAACCACAGTCCCTCCACTCACTGCTGCTGATGTGGAGAAGTCGGTTGGAACGGGTGGTATGGCCCGGCGTAATTCCGGTAGCAAATTTGTTGCTTGTTATTGTTACAGCTTGTTACCAGTTCATTAAATGGGCGTTGAGAAACTTCTGATAACTCAACTACATAAACAAACAGCTTTTCAAGGGCCTAATAAAACGACCGTGCTTGAAGCCCTTATGAAATAACACACTCTTTATTAACATCAGTAATAAACGATCCGGTTTGTCAATGACACGGTCATGGCGACCGTCTACCACGGATGTTACAACGTCAACTTGAACCCGCGGTGTAATCGTTCACTCAGCGACAACCGTTGATATCCCCGTGTCAGACCCGTGCAAGTATATTTTACGATTTCTACGTGACTGCAGTGATGAGTGGTTTGTTTACAGTACCAGCGTGGTTCTACTGAACGCACAGCTGCGACACCGTAGCTCGATGTTTCGACTTTTGTTTAGGTTCGGGCCGACGGCAATGCGACTATCACTTATATAACATCGTGAAGGTACTCCTTGGTAGATACTTGCATGGAGGTACAAGCTTATGCCTTCATGGTTCAATTAAACGAAAAGACAATCACACAGACTTGGTAGCGGCTTTGGAATACCTGCATGGCTTTTAACTTGCATTTGAAGAGCAATGTCAATAGTACAGCACCCACTACCGATTTCTTGTCAACAATCCATTCCTGCCATACCCTCATGCTCACACCTTGCCCATTGCATGGATGTAAATTGTCATTGTCACTAAAAATGCATTATCGCGGCGTAAACAGGACGGTCTCTCCGATGAGCGCATCGTTGAGACGAAACCGACAGTGACTGGCGCACCTGTAGAGCACGTAACGCACGTCCCGTTACGAGTGTCAATGCTGTATCAAGGTTTGTCAACGCCAAGGTCTGCCGGCATAAACATAGACAAAAGGAACTCACGCTCCTGGTTTAAATAAACACAAGGACGATTAGATAAATAGGCGTGTTGCAATTAACGACGCATTTAACAACAAACATAAGGGCATTGGCACCTCTTACTATTGTTTGTTCATGTTCACAGTGTAATAGCCACGGCTCATCCAAAGATAGGAAGCTTCTTTCAAACATGTTCCATTTTTTTCACACTTCTCACCTGTCTTGCAGGTTTTTCAATGGAATGGTTGTCAGTGCCGGATGAGGTGATTAGCGAGGGAGGTTTCAACGTCACTTACCGCATAGCAGCGTCCGATGCTTTCTTCGACTGGGCCGTCAGGAACGACACGGAGTACGCCCAAGTTTACGGCAACGTATTCCACTTTAGGTAAATATGAAATCTATACTGATGGCGTCGTAAATAACGTATCTCCTTTTACAACTTCTTCCGAAAACAACAGTCATAAAGTATTAGAGTCTATGCTTAAAGAGACAAGTTCACTGATTTTGAACTTTTTTGTGATGTCAAGAAACACGCAATGCTTGCATAAAGTCAAAATGACGACGGTGCATAACTGCAAAAGTATAAAAAATTACCACTCTGCTGAATGCAAACAGAAAATTTCGTTTGTGACTTCTGGACAAAAATGATTTTTCCTATTCGACACGCTTTCCTAGGACAAATATACATTGCCACAATAAAAGTTGCTATTCTTATGCACCGCCAACTGAACTTTGATTTCAATAGCTTGCATATGGAATGTAAACCCGATTTTTAGTACAGACTATGGAATGCTTCGATAAATGTTTGATCTGTCTTGTTACAGCAGAGTTGAGGTTGTGCGCTGTTGACCAGTCTTGCAGCATGTTTCAAGAAGTCAAACAACACATTTCATATGGAACAAAATTCATGAAAAAATGCTGAGAAAGAGTAACTTTGTCAATTTTAAAGCGACAAAACGAGTCGGTTTCCCGGCAATGTATCCGTAGTACATACCCTTGGTGAAAATTTCTGAAGCATCCAACGCACTGATATTTTATGCAACCGCGGTACACAGCGCTATCCAAATTTACAAACCAACATGGATTGGTAGCGTATAATCTGATCAAAGAAATAAAGATGGATCTCGACTGGCACGTGATTTATTAATGTCCATTCCATCAAACATATTTATTCCGTCAGTGCCCACATTTATGTAATTCATTACTTATAGGATACAGATGTTGATCATAAGCTGATCAGATGATATGATCATCCCATGCTGTCGCCATTTCTTCATAAATTACGACTGCGCAGATCTATTTTGTACCGATTAAAAGTCCTCAAAATGGAAATCAAACGTGTAACAAGGAGATAGTAGTTTAAGCCTCTTAGGAGTAAAACGTTTTTCCATCATTACATGCCGTTGTAACAGTTCCACAGTCATGGATATTGAGCGAGATCCACCCGCATGCGTATTACACACAGATGAATGTCTCGTTTTAACACCCATGCTATATATTACACCCTAGATGTAGAAGTGAGTCTCGCTAACCCCCGTGCAAAGCCCAAATCGTGGCAAATGACGTTTGCCCCATGTGTCGTTCGCTCAGTCCGTTATTATCCAGAACGTTGAAACTCAAATACCAAGAAACGTCCGCCATCACAATCACGGCTTCACCGCTGTTTGTCCCTACTGTTGAGGACTAGACGAGAATCAATATCTCGAAAACGTTTACATTCGTTGGTTAAAACATTACATACAGATTACT
>LD359778.1:21064-31978 GCA_001465055.1 Ptychodera flava | reverse complement strand
TATGATATTGGCAAATACAATTTCTCATGGAGTCACTGTTGTATCCCTGTAGTAGTTACATTAACGGCCAGCAGCTGTATGTATTGTACGTATGTTCTGCTGGTGGACAGAATTGTCCCCGAGGCTGTCTTCCGCCCTGTAAAGCGATGTATTCATTGCTTCGCTTCAATAAAGTTTGTGTGCGATGTATAATAGTGTGTGTGCGAGCGTGAATGCTTCACGAACTCTACAGCGAGTAGAGAGGGCGGAGTCAGAATTGTAACAACTTTAGCTCGGTTATTGAACCTATCTTTTTTAAGATTGGGGATTTGGCCGAGCGGTTTTGTCTGTCGCTTTCTCCGTTAGGTGATTGGGTACCGTACGTTGTGAGTTCGAACCCGATTGAAACTATCGTATTTTCAGTATTCTCATTTTAAATGTCAATTACGGTTTCTCTTTCTATTCCCAAAAGCATATTGCTACGGGGAGTTGAAGAGAAATTTCAAACTGCAATCGACATGAAAACGAAAGTGTTTAAAACCATGAAAAGTTATAGCTACTGGCCCTTTAAACTTAGATTGGTTGTCTTGGCCATGGAGGTAGGAAGGGGCTTCCTATCTTTATGTTTTGGCGGCAAAGTCCATTGACGTAAGTCACGCAACTTATCCTTGATTATTTTTCATGCCAGAGATCGAGTGTGAGCCACTGACGCCTCCACCTGAGGGTTTTGTGAATGTTACGATAGAAAATGACATCCATGTGGCATACCTGACCTGCCCTGAAGGATATAAAGTCAGCGGTGCTGTCAAACGTCGATGTATAAATGGAGTTTGGACTGGACTTGAAACAGAATGCTACGGTTGGTGAAACTAACATTTCCTAGCGATACAAACATACCACTGTGATCGATGACACTTGTACATATAATTTGACCAAACACCTGACCGACTTGGTGGTTTTTCGATCGGTGTTCAACCAGCTTTTCCTAATGTCACTTCAGAAGGAACAAACCTGACTGAGCCTAAACTCGAAAAATACGATTCATTGTGTCCTAGGATTGTCAACAAGTACAACTCTAGATAAACTGTCATTCGACCATGGAGATATATAATGAACGGTTTTGGCTTGGTAAGCTGTGAATTTCCCAATGTGTCGTTCTATATGAAGTTCATCGTTTTCATATTAAGGTGGAGGTCTACTTGAAATTTTAAAAAATGTTGTCATTTTCCCCCCTGATTTTTGAATATGTTGTGCTCTGATTAATAATACCAACAAAAATAAACATAAAGGGGGTTCCCGTCCTACTTTTTTGAGTAAGGCGATCCTGAGGTACCTTTAGCGTACACTAATTCTAGTGTAAACAGGTTATTTTCTCATTTATTGATGATGTCATCGAAACTCAACCAAAAGTTGTCAGCGAATAATGTCACTCTTTCTGGTTTTGCACATGTTGTGCTTTGGTAAATTATAACGATAAAAATAAGCAGGAAATGGGATTACAACACTACTTTTTATGGTATTTGATCCTGAAATACCCTTACCCCATGCCTTTTCAACCACAGATGGGTTTATTTTATCGTCATTTTCTGTTAATTTCAACGATACACACACCTCAATTATGTTTTTCTGATGTGTATATTTTTTGAGTTGGATATAGTTTATAGACAAGAAAATGATGTGTTTTTACTTTATTTGAGATTCATCTTATATACAGCAATATGCTATACCCTTTGATTTCATGCAGTTCATATGGGTTTGAAAAAACGTCAGCCCTCTAACATGTAAGAAACTGATTAAAACTAAAGTATTGCTATTTCCTTCAGTTAGGATGCTGAAACATGTGACGTTTAGATTGAAAGGGAGAGAATGTGTGTTGCTGACTACGCAATGAAGGAAAATGCCATATCTATCAAGAGTGCAAAAAAACTGACTCAGCATTTTTGCAGGTAGTTGTGTACAGAAAGGAATAATCTTGCCATTTATTTTGAAATCCAGTACGGTGAAACCTCTTTTTGAATATAATTTTCAAACAACCTCTCATTCGAAGTCTTTTGTGAAAGTTTGAAGAAAATGACAATATTAAGAGGATGCTTTCTTGCATCAAGTTGACACATACAAACCACTGCGCTATACTTGGGTAGTCCCTTACCTTAACAAAAAGAGAGTCAGATCACTGTTAAGTCAATTGATAAATCACACATAGAACTTTAATGACTGTTAGGGTAGGACTTAACATTTTCATTGTGACCGGAAACTAAGGATGACGTGCTTGAAACATTTGAAAATGCATCTTTCTTTCAGATGGCATCGATCCTGACCTTGAAATGTCATTGATCATTGGTGCTTCGTGTGCAGGCGGTGTAATCGTCCTCTGTTTGTTCTTTTATCTAATCTACATCTACTGTTTTAAGAGCAATGACGACAAAGACGTTGAATCAGGGTAAGTTGTGAATGAACATTTTATTTTGTAATAAAAGTGTACTTTTTATTGTTGAAATGACTCGCGACCAGTTAGACTATTAAGATTTCAAATGATTAGCTTATGAATAGAAATTAGAATTTGTGACAAGCTAATCTCTGATTAGATTTGTTGTGATGTATAAAAAAATAATATTTGTAGTATTGCGTTTTCTTAAATTTTGTAAGATTTTGATCATAATAATTCGATATTGTGGTTCATGTAGTGCGCTATGATGGCCTATACCGATGTAAGCATATGTTACTGAGATCACTCACAGTACTCTATTCACTTTGCTATATCCACTGTTCCGATCTACCTTGCTGACAATTTGTATGAATGTATGCGGACACTCACAGGACACACGATATGTGTTGAAAATCGTTGACAACCCATTACATACATTCATACACTGTCTGCTATTTCGACAGATCACATATAAATGCATCTAAAGAAGCGAAATACGAGAACAAGGCGGCCATCATCGAAGACGAATGAAAACAAAAATGCCAAGACAAGAAATTTACAATCTTATGTACATCAATGAAATCCTAGTACGAGTAAATATCTCAGATAACTTTTAATATCTTCGATCCTTCTCCTTCACAACTTCATATGTCCAGACTTTCTCTACAGCTCGTGATTTGTAAAGAGGGCGTTTAAAGCGTGTCCAAGACAATCCCAAATCTTACTGTGTTTTGTAAGATAGATCTCAAAATTTATCTTAATATTTGTCGCGATAAATTTGAATGATAAATCAAATATTTAGCTGACTAGCAACTCTTAAAACAGTGCAAATGAAAGCCGCCAATGGCCTGTCTGTGTGAGGAAAAGTTGCTTCATAAATCAGACACAAAAATATTGAATGTCATGTAAGTAAATTTACTAACTTTTGATTTGCTACGCTCATTTCTTTTCGGTGTATGTTTGTATGTTTATTGTCTAGTCACCATACTCTTTGGTGGGTAAACAAATACAGAATGTTGTCATCTTGTGGTACATTCTCTCTAAACACAAAAGGAATGAATATTCTTGTGTTGGTGTCCATTAAGACAGAATGTTCTTTACCGTTCTATTCTTCAAATCCCCGATTCTATCGTGGCGTATCAGATTACACAGAATTCGCGGAGAGAATTGGGTACTGATGAGTACTTTCTCATCTGTATATTGAGTGGCTAACTGATGGCGCTGTTGATGAGCAAATCAGTAAATCAATAAATAAATCAATAAATCAGAAAGTACCGATGGAAGTTCCCCATGACCCGTCTGAGGAAATGTTGGTATTTATATGTATGGATACTGAATATCGAAATGACGACATATAACGGTAAATTCGCTTCAAAAACCTTTCATCGCAGCAACTGTACAACAATTTAATATTACTTGAGAGAAAACATTTGCTTGTAATTGCAAGAGATATATTGTGCCTTCAATTAAATTTGAAATAGTACTTTTTATGTTCAAAAAATAAACTGACTTTCAGATACCCGCTGTGCAATTGGTTCATTTTTCTCACCGCCATTACAGGGCTCTCTTGGTCACTAATACTCATCGTTTCACATAAAATAAGATTTTATTTTATATGAGAATTTGCTATCAACGATAAAATTTACAATTTTTGTGGGGCCAGCCTGAGCAATAATGACATCAATTTGAATATAGTCGTATTTCATGTGTTATGAATTCGAGTGTGCACATGTGTACGAGCTTTGTACCAACTTCGGTTTGTCGTCGTGTAGTCTTTTGAGAATACTATAGAAGTTTCGATGTGAGCGACATCTTTGCCACTAGGCAAGCTTGTGCTTCATGTTTGGAATTGCACTCCGATGGAAATATAACTATATTGACATCACTTAAAATTCGAAACCCTAAGACTGCACGCAATTGAGTAGACTACCCTATTGATTCACCTTACACTGGACCATACACGACTGCACTGTTCACCCGTGATTTTCCTGAACACGCATCACTTGGGAAGCAATTGACTAACACTAGGTTGTTACAACTACCACTAGCATTGATATCATTCCGGACACAAACGGAAACTCTTGTCAATAATTTATGTACAAACAAAATGCTTTCACTGAATATCCTCACAAATACGATACACATCGGATAGACTCGAGACACCAACGATACATGATTGCACATTGCAGCGAAAATACACAGACTCCACACATGTCCTTGTACATGGAGGTTTATCGAAGTGAGTGTTTTAAAAATAACGCATCCTGATAGAAGTTACCTAAATAGTAAAGCTCAAATAAGCAGAGAGACTTCCAACATTGTTTAAAGGATACTCTTAAAATATTTTCTGGCAAAATATGCATATTTCTGAGCTCAAATGAAGTGACTTAAATATATCAACGATTTTGCACGTCGCTTTAAACGCTTGCAAAAACCGGTGAACTCGAAAATTTCAAATTCGCAAAGTATATTATCAGTATCTTTATGAAAAATTTGAATCAGTATTTTATGAATGAAAATTATAATACGAGTTGAATTAAAGGAGTACAACTGTACATCGGCGCGGCCACAAAAATATTTTTGTTGTCAACATATTTGATTATTGATTCAAGTGACAGTGGCTACTGATATGTTTTCTATGTCTGGGAGTCGGAAGTTGACTTGTATCAATTCAATGAGCAGCATGTATTTTTCTTTGTCCTCAGTAGAAAAAAGCAATCTTAAGTCCGAATTTTAGCACGCGTTGGTCGTTAAAGTATTATTTAGTAAATAAAGCGTCGATATGAACTTTATGGATGGTTTATGTTGATATGCAAGATAACCAGGTCGTATATTTACAAGGTATATGAAGATACAGCATGCTGGCAGAGAATATAAAATCTCGAAATTCAGGCAGTCTGTCATATTTTAGCAGAAGTACCTTTCGAATGATATTGCTTGAATCAATAACTTTTCATAATGGTTACTTTAAATGATCTTTCTGAGTTGGTACTGCTCGCTAAGAACAACGTGGATGTGTTAACAGTTGCGAACAACAATTTGAAGGCGAACACAACACAGGGCAGACATCACTGGCGTCATATCACAGAGTAACTCTTCTAGAAGCAACCTTTCCAAATTAATGGTCAGCAAGAAATTTTCCATAATCATATTTTCAATACGATTAATATCTTTCATCGAATTTAAATCACAAATTACATAAACAAAGTGGTAATGTAAATTCCTAATAAAGAAAATATACAAAGGCGAACAGAGGAAGTTCATTGGTCGTCAAAGAGCAGACTTGCTTCACTTGATCTCCGTCCAAAACTCAAAGTACAATTTCCTTTAGAGGAAGTTCTTCCTCAATGTGTTTTTCCCCTTTTTCTTTCTCAGGTTTTACTTCTTCCTCGTCTTATCCAGTTTCTTCTCCTCAGTGGTCGTGTCCTTCGTCGTCAATGGGAACAGCATTGTTTTCATATTTGACTTGCTCTATTTCTGTGTTTGCCTTTGCTCTAAGTAGATAAAATGATTCGAATGATTTATTACAATCAGGACAAAAGTGCTTTGTAGATGTTAAACACACATCTATACCTTTATTAGTATAGTGAATTTTGTTCTGAAGTTTAGAAAGTTTGTGGTATTTTTATTGTTGGTCTTATTTAATAATACTCGAAGGTCTTCACAATATAGTTTGCTCTGTTCAAAGTGTAAAACTACAATAATAAATTTGGTAACCAAACGAAAACTCATAAATTAGATTCTTCATTTTCGACATCTGCGTAAGGGCGATTTTGTTGACTGTTATCAACGATTTCTTGAATCCGGACTACTAATTGTCGACGGTCTAATATCTATACTCTTACAATTCTACAAGAATAATAGTCACCCCGATTCAACATCGCTCTTCTTATCATCTTTGAAACGACAGACATAGATGACGTAGACAACAATGACAATGAGAGCAACTCCAACTGCGCATGACAAACCAATGATTAACGACCTTGCAAGGTCAGGGTCAATGCCAACTGAAAAAGAAACAAAGATCCCATCAGTTTCCAGATCGATTGTTATCGAATCAGAGATCATTCACTTCTTGGTAACATTCGCTCTGTTCATTCAATTAAAATTTTCTTTACATAATAAAACAAAAAACGCTGATTTGATACAGTTTGGAATATACACGCATAAAGTTAGAAAACAGATTTCATTATACTTCGAGAAATTGACATTGGTTTGATCAGTTGTCCATTGAATTACCTAAATAAGAGAGCTAATCAACCTATAGATGAATGTGTTTGTATGAATGATGACTCTTTTTTAAACAATCCTGCTTGTAGTGCCATGCCATAGTTTCTTTTTCACTGCGTAGGTACGCTGTCAATTTCCACATCTCATCGGCCATATTGGTATTAGAATTCATTGAAATCACTGACATTTCAACTGAGCTGCTCTTTGCAGAGACGAGTCAAACATTGTAACATATGACGCAATTTTACCAACCGTAGCATTCCGTTTCGAGGCCAGTCCAAACTCCATTGACACATCGACGATAAGAAGCCCCGCTTATTTTATAGTCATCTTCACAAGTGAAATATGCCACGTAGAGACCATCTTCAACAACAACTGTGATGGCGCCATTGTCAGGCGGTAACAATGTTCCACACGCAGTTTCTACAAGGTAAAACATTGTGAAAGTTCAACACAAGTATGTAACCATTTACTTTGTATGAATACCCTTTGGTATACCTTTGTGTCAATTACTTCGTCTCTAATGACTATCAGTCGCCCGCTACCTATCTCGTGATTGATTACCTCTGTCCCCACAGTATCTTATTATGGTTCTATCTCATCGTCCCAGCACTTTCACTGTCGATCATTACTTTATCAGTGCATCAGTTCTTCTGTTTAAAAGCATATTTTTCCAAAACACTGTTTACTAGTCCCTCTCTCTGTCTCTCTCTGTCTCTCTCTCTGTCTCTTCTCTGTCTGTCTGTCTGTCTGTCTGTCTGTCTCTCTCTCTCTCTCTCTCTCTGCCTATCTTCAATCTCATCTGCGTTACTTTTTAACGATTGTGCTCGCCAAATTTTGAAGGAGATGATGGTCAATTCTTTCTCCATGTTTTCACTCATTATTGTTTTAACCTTTTTGTCATAACTCATATTTTTTGTCATAAACTCATGTCTTAGTTATACAAATAATGCTCAGGAAAGCATTGCCGGTATTTTCTGTGATAATCGACTCAATTATTGTAAATACTGTGAAAAGTTATATATTCAATTCCGTGATGTGAAAATTCATTTTATTACGTGCTCTTTATGACTCGTCTCGCGCGAATATTTATTCGCTAAGGTACGTGTAGTTAATTATCCTATACATTCACCGGTATAGCGAGACACATTTTCGTTAATCACCACGACATACCTATACAGTCGTTGACAGTGTCAATACCAGTCCATTTTCCATTAAAGAGACACTCTCGTGTCGGGGTACCAGTCTGTACAAAGCCTTCATTACATCCAAAAGTAATAACACTTCCCACAAGATGAGTTTTTAAATCATCTTTAAATGTCTTTGTACCGTTCAAAGGAGTTTTCAGGTATTCACAAACGACAACTGAAAGTAAACGAAAACTCAAAGTTAGTATGAGACAGTTTATTTTAGCAATCAATTCTAGACACTCTACCACTTGTGGAATATTTATGACATATTACAAATGAAATACGTTGTCATTCTTTACATGTCATGACAAATGGGTAGACAAGATGTTCTTGTTTCTAAAGTTTCGATATTTTGATGGATTCAAAGTATTTATTTGAATACAAAGTGTATCCTGGTCCGTAAAGTTGGTTTGCTAAATTATTCAGAAAATCATAATCATGACACACTTTCAATATTACATTTGGAATGCTTATGTTGCATCACAGACTAGTCTAGCTGACGTCATCTTCAAACTTCGACAAATTGTAATATTGTTACCTTTCTCTGTGCCACTTCTAATTATGTCATATTGATCAGCGCCCTCTTTAGTCAAGCTGCCGACGTCAATTCTCTTGGTGGTTCTAACATCAAATTGACACTCCAGGTTTTCTTCACAAACTTCATCCATGTCCTGCCTAAGTTCTGGAGACAATTCACCTTCACTCGGCGGTTCAAAGAGTGGTTCAAAGGTCAGATCATGATAATCATCATGGGCTTTGCCTTGGTCATATTCAAACATATCTGTATTGGTGATTTCCCCTGTAAACCAATGACATTCAAGCTTTTGAACACGCTCTGTGAGAACCAAGTTTAAGGACTACAAAGCATTAATTGATCAGACTAGTACTTCACTATTAAGGAAAAATTGGAAAGAAACGTTGCTGTATCACTCTGCTAATCATTATTTACTTCTTCTGTGTCGATACAAATAACTTATTCTAGATCAGATTGAATGTACAGTGTTGATATTTTAGCTTTGTTCCATGCACTAAGTCTTACTTACATGCGCGTCCAAAATTATAGAATATATCTTCATGAGTTGAGTCAGCGGGAACGACTGTACCGTCTGGGGTCCTGAGGTCATCGCTAGGATCGTCATTCCAATTACCAAACAGTCCTGTTATCATATTCTTTACAAATACAAATGTCGTGGATGTCAATTAAAATTGAATTTGTGCACTAGATTTGTAAACGATCGGAAAATACATCGTTTTAAGTACTGAATGCAGTTTTTTGTTTTAATTCTATTGTTTAAGCGTATGACGTTCCATCGTTTCGTGCTGAATTATGAATAATGAATGATCTTAATACACTTTAGACCCTGACTGATCGAAAAAAGGGATATTACCTTGAGAGTGGGCGGTAACAGAAACTGCAAAGACATCATATCATTTATTGAGTCCAGTTCAATGCCAAAACCACGTTCAAGCATGATGGTCAATTTGGTCACGTTGTCACCAGGTTCACGTTCGGGAGTTTGTATTGCAACACCTATTTAAGAAAATCATTTAAAAGATATTTTACATGTGCACCAACTTTTCTAACAAAAACTCAAGCGTTCGGTGTCCTGACAGAATAGACAAAGAGACTACGAATCTATGGCACTACCGTGGACCATATTAACTCACCAGTGAAGTCCATCCATTCTTGTCCACCAAAGTCGACAGTTTCTCCGTTGATTAACAGTTCCAGGGTGGTTTCCTCGGCTAGCCGAACTTCTACTTTATCAGCATTGTTCAGTTTATCTTGTACAGCAATCGCTGTCAACACAGTAGCCGCCACCTCATTACCTACACACAGATACGCAGATACAGAATGCAAATTGCGTGACGTCATTCTCTCGGGGGATCCCGTCAATTGTCATATCCTATCATACCAACTTTTCTGCACAAATATATTCACATAGCAGAAACTAACGTGTGCGTTTACGCGTTTATAAAACGTTGCAACAAATAGTTTATGCAATATTGTGCTAAACATTTATAACACGCGAGTAAAGATCGTTCCCCTCTCATCATGAAGTGCAATCTCTGTCCAGTGAAACTTAGAACACTTTAAACAACAAATATGTTCCCAACAGAGAGACGACCAAAAGGAACGGGTTGAAATTTCATTCAGTTTTATGACATGGCATAAGACGTCCATCCGCGTTGGAAAGATATCCATTGGGATAAAGTTCGATATATTCCTTTCCCGATCACATACACACAAAGAGTAAACCCCAGCAAAGTGTCAACGGAATAGATCACTATTTGAAGTTTGCGATGACAATTTGTGTAATTTGTGTCTCGGCTGTTGTACCAGTCAGCACATGTGCCTTTTAATACACATCGTACTCACCTTGATCGTCTGTTATCTGTTCAAATCGACCTTGCAGTTCAATTCTGTCATCAATTGTCTTGATCAATGTGAACTCTCCCTTGTCATTGAATGTGTATTTCAATCCATCCAGCGTTGAAAAGTGTGGATCTCCGAAGACGGCAGCTGTGAAGACACACAAGGAAACCAGACATCGCATTGTGCGTTATCTTTCTCTTTCTACCTTCGGGCAATTATCTCACTTCATTGTATTGTAAGATATGAAGCTTATTAAAGAGTTCAGCAATTTTTGCTAGGATTCAAATGCCTTGGAATCTTGGTTGTGTTTTGACGTCATTTAATAGTTCCAGGAATAGTAGCATTTCTTTCGCAAATAGACATTAAAGCTGTTCAGCTGTTTATCATAGGTATTAAGTCGCAAATGGGAATACAAAAATATATATTTAACACCAGAATCTTCATCAAAGGTGAGTTTCATGAAAATGTTTTTTTTTTTTTTGGCTACAGCATCGATTTGGTCATTACTTGGTGTACAGGTGAAACATTTGACTGTAAAATAATAAAGCAAATACAATACACACATTTACACATATGTGTACACATACATACATACATACATACGTACCTAAATACCTACCTACCTACCTACCTACCTACCTACCTACCTACCTACCTACCTTCCTACCTACCTACATACATACATATATACATACATACATACATACATACAT
>LD359777.1:1224-22755 GCA_001465055.1 Ptychodera flava | reverse complement strand
ACGGAGCTCTCCAGAGACACGTCTGCACCGTAGTAGTAGTAGTAGTAGTAGTAGTAGCAGTAGTAGTAGTAGTAGTAGTAGTAGTAGTAGTAGTAGTAGTAGTAGTAGTAGTAGTAGTAGTAGTTGTTGTTGTTTTTCAAATATCTTTATTTCACATAGGTCCCTACATACTAAAACAGTAAAAAGAAACTTTTACATTTCAAGGAACCAAAGGAAATATAAGATACAAATAAAAGAAAATCACCATAAAGTGCTGGTCGGCATTGAACAGAAAACGTCATGAATGACAACAGTAAATGTCAGCAAGAAAGACATATCTTAAACTTATGAAATAAAATTTCAAAGATGACACAACCTGGCGATGCACAAAAGCAGGGAAGTATCTTAAATGTGAAAATTGAGTTGACCATCATGAATGTCACGAAGAATATCATCAAAAGCCCAACTAATATTAAAAGAATGTAAATTTTCATTGAGACGTAGTAGTAGTAGTAGTAGTAGTAGTAGTAGTAGTAGTAGTAGTAGTAGTGTCGTCATGGGTATAGGAGTGGTGTCAGTAGCGGAAGAAGTCTTGGTGGTGTTAGTGGTAGCAGCAATTGTGCTAGTTTCAGTGGTAGTAGTAGTTGTAATGTGTCAATGGTAGTGGTAGTTCGTGGTAGCACTTGTTGTGGTTGTTTTTGTGGTAGCAATTCTTGTGTTTGTGTCAGGAGAAGTATACACCCGTGGCCACTTTAGTGTTGATTAAGCCTGTCTGGTGCAAGCAGAAATTCTGTTTGTATAAACGAAACAAAGTGGTGATCGGTGTAATAAATGTAAGGTTCACTATCGGCACCCCACTGTTAGGATTGAGATAACGTTCTACTAAAATGTCTCGCCTGCCCAATTCAAATCGATCACAACACTGCATTGTAGACACGCTGTAAGTCTGCACTCCGACAATGAACATCAATAACAACGGTCGCGAATATCATACGGGAAAATCCTTCAGTAAGGACGTGGGCAGCTTGATTGTTCAAAATATAAGACATTGTGGTGCCAATTTGGCATCTGGCGAGGTATCACGAGGAGCTTACAAAGAAACAAGCAAGCGTTTTAAGATAAGCGTAGAGGGAGCCAGAAAAGTTTGGAAGAGATATACATGTATCAGGACAAGTTTCCTTCAACCGGGATGAGAAAAGTGTCGTTCATATGGTTACACACATGTGAATACATGTACATGTAAAATGCTACCTCGACTGTACTTTACTCTTACCTGTCAGTACCAAGTGAAATTGGAGTACGTTTATTCACGGTTTGTAGGAAAGAAGCATTGCTTAGTGCAACTGAATGTTTATTTCGAAAGTTATGCAATCAAGACGGGCGATGTCTGTAATTTAATTGCTAACATTTTCAAAGTGGCATTTTCTCAATGCCCGCGTCTGAACAGAGTCTGAGCACGACACTTACAATACACGCTTTAGTATAGTTGGTATTCATTCACTGCAATATTGAAATCGGCACAAAATGTGTGATGTTCTGTAACACTAACTGCATTTGAAACACATGAGTTTTACCTGAAATTAAATACTGATAGGGCAAATGCTGTGGTCAACATCATTTGTATACAGTGTATTTTATAATCACTCCGTAATTTCAGGCTAATCGTCGTGTCCATTGAGTACCGATAGTAGGATCATTATCACCACTGATACAGGGTAAAGTAACCGTTTTATCACCCTTCTGCAGACAGAATTTCTGCTTGCACCAGACAGGCTTGATCAACACTAAAGTGGCCACGGGTGTAAGTTGTCGTGTCTGTGCACAGACAAATAGAGAGACAGACTGGCATCGGGTATTGTTCAAGGTGAGAAGCGGTTACTTAAGCCCTCCATGTACGCCTCACCTGAGGCAGCTCTCGCCTCTCGTTTCCGGAGACTGCCGACCATGCACCCCTCGGTAGTTTCCGGATTTTCGCCAATTTTTAAGCGTACGTATGTTCGGCAAAGTTTCTTGTTGTTGTCATGTGGAGCTGAGCGGAATTGGCGTGCTGGCGAAAACAGGAAAGTTTGAGCTTCGGGAAAGTGAGTGTTATCATTTTAAAAATTCCTCTGACATTTTTATTTATATATAATGAGTGTTTTTGAACCAAATTTGAAAGTCGTATATCGATACTGCCTGGTTTTACTCAAAGGTTTACGGTCAGTCATATCGTCTTTTAAAAGTTAGTAATGGAAGGACGTGTTTATGAAACTGTCGGCGTGTTATGTTTTGATTGGCGTGAGTGCTCACAAAGTAAGTATGGTTGCTACGCGACTGGTAGCACGATGCGATCTCGTCGTACTTTTCGCATAATCTCGTGCAATTATCAACCACGAAGAAAATCAACAAAAAATCTAACACCTGTGAATCTCATTTTAATATGAAAAGGCCATAGTCTACCGAGACGACAAAAGACGTTGCTAGTCTGACTTTCTATTTGTCTGTGGTCTGTGTCAGTTGTAGTTATGAGTGTGTCAGTATTTACTTGCTGTCATGGTGGTGTCAGCGGAACTAGTTGTGCTGTCAGATGTATTAGTAGTAGTTATGGTAATGAGACTGATAATAGAGACAGTAGAACTTGTAATACTGGCATTATTTTAATAGTGTAATACAAGAGATTATTATAATCATGTAAAAGACAAAAGAAGTAAATTTTTGCGGGCCCGGCAGAGCTTTACTTAACCCAGTAAGTGCCCGGACATAGCTAAAGGATATAGACATTCTATGACACCGACAAGATGAAGATGTTTAACAATGATCTTAAAGGTTATCGTGAAATAGTTTTAAACTTTGTTTAAAACACTGAAGTGGGTGTATCTATATTCTGTTTATGCAATTCACTTGCTTAGTGTACTTCGCCAGTCCTCCCTAATCACTTACTTTGAAAACGGGAGATACATAATGTATGCACTTTTGTTGTTGAGTCAAACGTCTTTGCGAATGCTTGTAATTATTATTCACAATAGGATCATGTGACAATACATTTGAATAACCTCTATAAATTGGCTTTTATATTTTTAAGTCTCTTGCACAAACACTGCAGAGTTGCTGGTCGAAATTCGTACAAACGACTGCCATATAATGAACATGAAAATTTTGCTTCAGACTTCTTTTATCTGCGCTAGGTTGGTTTTTTTTGGGTTTTTTTTGGGTTTTTTGGTAGCATTCAAAATGTTTACATCAGAAATCAATCACCAGCACCACGCCGCTAAAAGGTGGGGCAGAATTTATGATATCTATCAGACCCTTATCGAAATAAGGTGCCTGCGCCTTTCGAACAAATGTATACTTCAGCAAACATTACAGCAATGTCCAGCTGTACCATTCTCATTAAGCCCTGACCAATATTAATTTTGCGCTTTGTTGACTTTAACGAACCAAATTGAGATTGCTATATAGTGTCTGTTAATTTTCAACTAATCCCATTATTTGCGGAGTTTCTTACAGTAACTATGTTGCCATAAAAGCCACACACAGGAACCCTTTATGCTATTTGGTCACGATGAATAGTCGTGAGTACATTAAAAAAATATGGATAGCAAACTGCCGTCTCATTAGCGTTTCACGACATCTTGAACGATGGCCAATTTTACCAAGGTCATGCATCCAGTGACATATTCACGTTTTTGCCCTCGGCATTGTTCCCAGGGTTTCTGTCGATAAGGGTGTGACCATGTACTTAATTAAAATGTTGAATTTTTCATCAACTTTGATGAAGATGAAATGTAATACAATCAATATTTTAGGAATATTACTTTATAATTCGTTTTCAACTATGATATCAAAAGTAGGCTAGATATGCATAAAACATACCTTAGTATCTGAGAGGTATATATTATTTATTGTCATTTACAATATCGACATATTTTAACCCCTGATGGGCATGGTCTTTTCGATTTTTCAATACTAAGTGTCATTTATTCATTTCATCCTTTTTAGCGCGAGAGAAACCTTATATAGTGGATGTTTTTTAACCAGTTGGTCCCTGTATCTGATTTCTTTAAGACTTGGTTGTAGTTTTTTATTGACATGTAAGTGATTGAAAAATGCAATTTACAGAAGGAAGCTGGAGACCATAGGGCCTGTATAGAGGCTACAACATGACATGCATGCCATAGTACATCGATCATTTCGCCACACAAATGGTTATATCGTTACACAAACTGACATGGCTATGTTTGTCATAGGTCATTCCTTACACCAGCTTTCAATGAGATCTGTTCAGGCATAAATGCCTCTGGATGTGGAAATGTCGTCTTGGGACCATAATGGGTGGTTTCGAGAAAACTGAAGAATAATGATATGGAAATGCAAGGCGTAAATTCTTGATGAAATGGCATGGATATGATGCTAAACATAGAGACCGGAAGAAAATCTTAATGAAGCAGCTTTGCAAACTTTGAAGACAAATCCAGCACCAATTATAGATTCGCTCACTGATAAAATTCGAGAGGAACGAAAATGAGGATGCATGACTTTTCTGTTTTGGTGAATTTATTTTCTGGTACTTCAGAAATTAACTCCCCCCACACTCCTCAACATAGGTTACTAACCTGGACTTGTATTCAAGCAAGCCATATCTCGCTTTGAGGTTTTGTTCTATTTATGAAGTGTTGTACTCTTCTTGTTATATGATGAAGTACGCGTACAGAAGTTATGGTTTTTTGTTGTTTCACACCTCAGTTGGCTAGTTATGCCAGTGCTAGTGATACGTATGTGATACAATGGGCCTGTTTGAAAGAGTGGCCTGACAAAAGTGACTCGGAGATTTTCTGCATAGCAATATTGAGGGTTTATCATTTTTATTTTTGTAAAGATGCTTGTTTATGATATTTTAGGTGTTGATGTATTTGTTGCTGTTGTTGTTGTTGTTGTTGTTGTTGTTGTTGTTGTTGTTGTTTTGCGATGGAGATTTTTGGAGTAAGAGTCACTCATTTTGGCAAAGAAGTTGTTTTGCTGCACTTTAGTGAGGCCTAACAATTGTTGCTCTGGCGACCCGCGGCAAATGCATGAATGCCTACATACACAATTCTTAGGTCACGATAACATAACCCTTCCCTTGTCAACTTTCGATTTCTGTGGCATTTAACGTGGCGACGTCTGGACGCAATTTGTATTTTCAACAGCACTGGCAATTTTAGCGTACCTGGCCAAAGAATTCAGCAAACAATATTTGGTCCTTGTGTGCGCAATACAGAGAGTACCGTCAGTGAAATTCGTCCCCGAACGCTTTAAGTAGAGCATTCTGAAGTCAGCGCTAATTTGCTTTTACAAATAGACCATGTCGCGAGGAACATTTGATATTTCATTATCTTTAAAAAATGGAACATGACATTTCTACAAATACTCGATGTCAATGAAGATGGATAATTTAGTTAACTGTTTTTATTTTATTCGAGATTTCAACAAAATAATTCACTGCAAAAACCCTATGAATATACATATTTTTACATTTTGTTGCATCCGTGCTTTATCTAATGTAACTATAGACCAGAATTATGCCTGGCAATGCAAGCTTTTGACTAGAAATGGCTGTCAATGGACAGGAAAGTAGCTTTAAATTTTGATGACTTTACACTGTTTTATTTTGCATGTCAATGTCAGGTTCTTATTCTCAACACACTGTCCATAGATGTGAAAGGCACTGTTAATGTTTCCATTTAAATTTTTACTCTGGCTTCAATTAATCCGTTAGTAATAACAATGCAGCCGTTAGTAATAACAATGCAGTCTACACATGTAAGACAGAATGAGTTGACAAGCTGAATACAGTGTATCTCAACATACCTTGGAGAGTAGAACAAGAAAGTATGATTGACATTTAAGACAAAAGTTGTGACAAAATCACCAAAAGGTACCTGTATATACAGTCCCCGTTAAAATTAATCGGCTTAAAACACGATTGGAACTAATTTGGGATAATTGGATGGTGAAGTAATGTCTGTTTCATCTGCAAATGTAAGCTTATCTGCCTTTCATTTTAAGTTATACACTTGTTTTTATTAGTATGGCCAAGAAAAATAAAAAGTTTGTTTCTCATCCGCGCGCGCGTTAATTCAGACCCGCCGCGTCAAGCTTTTTTTCGCCTCATGAGGAAATACAATACAAAAACCGCAAAAATACGCGATGATAGTGCATAACACAGTGCTGTATAAAACAGAAAATAACTAACACTAACATTCCATTCAGAACTGTACACAAATGTCACTGTTATATTAAGCTCTCATAACTGTGCATTACTGCACTAAAAGTCAAACCACAGAACTGTTGCCACAGAAAAATACTAAAGCAACACTGCTGTGCATTTATTTCTGCGTTCATTCCATGTTGTTTTCATGTTTTTGCGCCTTCTTGTTGGTTGAAGAATACAAAAAAATTGCGAAGAAAAAAAACCCGCGTCACCGCATCATTTTTGCAATATGACTAGGATGAGAAACAAACTTTTTATTTTTCTTGGCCTAATTTGTAATTTTGTTACATTCAGCCATAGGAAACCTAACATTTGTGAGAAATTTGAATATATGAGGATCCAATTATCCCAAATTAGTTTCAATCGTGTTTTAATTAGTGTTCCATTGCGACTACATCAAGAAACGCGTTCAATGACTGATGCAACAATTACTTGATTGTCGTGCCTTATTGACGAAGTTCATTCAATTTATTTCGCTCTCTTTGTCCACTTCCCTGCAGTATATGTATTACTTAGTTTGCAAGCAGTGGGATAAAGGAATGTTCTCAACTGACAATTGCACTGTCTCAAACTTATCGTACTTGGTTAATACATCGTTCACGTTTCTGCGTACAGGTTCATAGATATGTTGCGCTTCTGATGCGTGTGGTGGATCTGTCTCGAGAATTTGTCATCGACAGCATCGGATGCATCGGAGGACAAGCTCAAAATTATTTAAAATATAAAAACAAAATGTAGCTAAATCTAGTTGCAGGAGATAGTTGTTAATCTCTTGACCCAGAAATTGTTGCAGCAAATACGCCGTCTCCGAATAATATATGTAACCTGAACGGTTAGAAGGCTGGAGAAAACCTAGGCATCAACAGATAGCTACTTTCAGTTGCAAAAGTGGTGTCGAAATCGGCAAACCAATAGCGTTGATCGCGATTTCGGGTTTGTTACTAAATATAGCTGCACGCGCGCAACTTTCGGACAAATATGCTGAAATTCGGACAAATTTTGTCTTTGTATGCGCGGGTGTTGTTGCAGCTTGTAGTCTCAGTCATCAATTCATACGAGTAAGTGTGACGCTAAATAGCCATTCTAACACTCGCAGGATTTATCTTCGTCGTTTATGCGGAAAATGCGGACAAATGTTTATTTATGCATATTAATGAGAGAGAACAGTGACGTCATTTGCGATCAGCGCTATTAAGGCCAAAAAAAATTGATTTGTTTCTGGTCAGCGCGCGCATCACTTCAAAGTGTGCGCGTCAACTCTTTTTATATTCTCTATTTTTCATTTGCCCCTATAAAAAAGGGGAAAATGTATCAAAATTCCACCAAAAATAAAAAAAAAAATTGAAAAAAATCGGGTCGCATAATTTTTGCCACATGTCAATGACCAGAAACAAACCTTTCATTTGTTTTGGCCTAACCTGTAAATTTTTACCTACCTGCCAACAGAAGCAGAGATAGGATCCTCAGCAGGTTTGTTAGCGGTGCCTTGTTGTGTCGACGCATCTCGACGAACGCTTACTCATCTGGACACATCCCAAGGTTGCTTGCCACAGTGTGACCAACACCAGCCTCATTGCCGCGCCGTTTTGCCGCCATAGTAACAAACCATGTGATGTATCTCCACAAAGAGATTGAAGCGCGGTGTGGTGGCAGTGCGGCGTGGATAATGCTAACCAAGCTAGAGGGTCTCCGAGTCGTTGACCACACGCCCTCACCAATCTCAGAGTAGGCTAGTTTGAATATTCCAAACATGGATTTCTTTTAAGTCCTGCGCGCGCCCAACTGGCGGGCCAACTGGCTAAACAAACGTGGTGAACATCTCAGATTTTGATAGGGGCTGTCCAGCTAGAGATCGCACTTTCCGTACACAGGTAAAATAATACATATACACTAGTAAAAATAAAACATAATCTGCTATGACTTTGAAAATCGCATCTGCAAACACTGAAAGTTGACAGCCGTTGAGGCATACATTTTGAATCATCAATTAAGATCCATATAGCCTTTAGCAAGGTCATTGTTTTACAAGTGTTCACGGAATCGAGGATCGATATTGAATCTGGTGTAATTTTCATTTATCTAATTTTATTTTGGTTCGAAGTATGATATATAAAAAAGACAGAAAATGTATATTTTGGCAAACGCGCCATACCCGAAAAGTGGGCATAAAATTTCACCTGTGGCAGAGATCAGTGTGGCTACTGCTGAGACTCCCTGGCTAGGCTATAATTATCCAAGCCGCGCTACAATCTCTGTACGGAGAGTGATAAAACCGCTTCACAGTTCCTCAGTATGTGGTTGCAGTAAGTTTCCAAGGTCGTTAAGTGAAGTAAGTTTTTAAAGACAGGAATTCAAACTTTAAAACGAATATATTCACAGAACATGTACAAAGAATGTCAGCTAGACAGAGTGTATATATATATATATATATATATATATATATATATATATATATATATATATATATATATATTTATATATATTCTGTCATATATATACTGTTATATATATTTATATACACTTTGTCATATATATATATATATATATATATGTATATATATGTTATACATGTTAATTGTTAACTGTCTAATTAGAGAGAGAGAGAGAGAGAGAGAGAGAGAGAGAGAGAGAGAGAGAGAGAGGGGGGGGGGCACAAATATGAAAAAATGTTCAATTTCGGAAAATCAAGAGGAGTAGGTAACATCTGCTGATCAGTACATCAACATGTGCAGCACGGATAATCAAAATACAAAATACAACTTGAAAAAAGAGTCAAGAATTGAAAAATATGGTTCGTTGCAGCAACAGTAACCGAGTCTCCTCGGGCCAGAAATACAGTCTATCATGTTGAAATTGCCACGCTGTCTGAAAACTACAAGCAGATATGCGTCAAAGGTTAATATTTTAAGTGCTTTACGGTAATAGGGTATGTTTTGATGTCGACATCAATCGTTTTATGAGGCGAAATATTGGTATAGCAATTAATGACATGTAAGGTAAGAATTAATATTTAAACGTTTAGTCAATGGAATGTTGTTTGACTGTCCATTAAAGCCTCCCTTTGATCATACAGCGAGTGTACAAGCATTAATCGCTAACAAAACGACTGAGACGTCCATCAGTTGATTCATCATGATATGGATTAGCGTGGCTGATTGAGAGTATTCATTGCTGCCAGCCCAGTGTAACTGAGTGCGCGTATGATGTTATCCTGCGGAATTATTTAGATACATGTTTTACAAGCCTTCTGGTGTCATGTGGTATGCGAGCAGAAACTGACCTGCATTTCATGTAAACCATTTCTATCATCTATCATTCATGTTACTTACTTGTGAAATCGTTCAAGGATTTAAATCGTAAATAATCAGTATTCGATACATTGTTTGGGTGCACAATACCCGAAGAAGAGCAAAATGTCTTATTTTCATTTTTGCTCATGTAGAAGCCGAATTTCAAATTTAAGAGTTTTAGGAGAAAATTTTGTAGTCATGATAAGTGAAGGTGACTTTTTGTGCACGAAGTTATGGGAAATCTTCAAATTATAGAGATAATGTTATTCTAGTTATTTTGCAGTTGTTGGCCCATCGGTGTAAGAAGCTGAGGCATTCTTGATTTGAGCATTATTTATACAGAAGAGTTAAAAAAATTGCAATGTTGTTATTCAAGTTGCCTATGCTTTTGCCATAACTAAGCTCACAAAATCGTTTTGTTATCAGCTTCTGTTCTTTGTCTCCTCAGAAGTTCAACAAAAAGGGGACAGAAAGAGATGTGTGATTACTATAAGCCCCAAAAAGGGAGCCAAGCGAGGCGAAAAGGGCGGGAGTATTTAAACCGTCAATCTCTGAAACTGATTTGAGAAATCGGCGATATTATCCCCCTCTGCTTCTTATTATGACGAAAATGAACAATTAAGTTGTACAAAAAATGATAAAATTTGAATGTTAGAATCAAGGATATTGGATTTATGGGAAAACGATATAATGATGATGACGAAGTAAGGAAAGTGAAACAAAAGTGCTATAATTTTCTCTACAGTTTGCAAGGATGGCCATTTAAGTATACATCGTTTAAAGCTCGATCTAAAGAAGAATTCCCTTTCATATGTAATTTTTCCCCAAAGACTTTATAAGTTATTGTATATAAATGCGTGATGTTTTGCTTTCTTTGCACTTTTCAAATATCGATGGATCATGGGGTACAATGCGGGGCGCATTGCTTGAAAGACGGAGAGTGTTACGAAGATAGTTTATCTCACACAAAGGTTAATGCACAGAGTGGTCATCGGCACCAGCAAAATTATTAATTAAAGCCACAACGTCTCGACTATAAGTTGATATGAATACAAACCATATTGGCGACAAATGCACAAAGACGCTTATTTCATTTTACGAGGAATTGTACGAAGTCTGGACGAAAACAAGACTATATTTGAATTGAATTAAGAATGATGAAGATAGCCAAATCTTAAAGTTCCATTAGCTGTATCTTCTGGCGATTTTCCGTTAGTTTTGATTGAAATGATCACTGGCTCATGTTGAATAGCCTGTCAAATAACAGAGAATCGCATATTATTCGGAAACATTTCGTGCCCTACAACTAAAGAACATGTGATTTTACAACGAAAATTTCAATTTTTGTCCGGACAGAAATACAAACTCTGTTGACACGCGAATTACAACGTAGGCATTCTTCTGCACCTGCGCGAGCCATTTACATCCATTTCAAAATAAATATTCATTACCTTTGCCCGGTACTTACGTCGTAGTCCATTGTCCGAGCACGTTGCGTAGCCAGATGTCTGGCAATCCACGCGTCACGATGCAATGTTGTTTTGATCCGGCAATAAACGTGAACTTGTACATCTGGCGTGATCGCGGCGTCACCATATCTGCGTTCTCCCACCAGCACGCTGAGCACGCAAGACGTCAACAAACGAGCTCGGAAGGGCAATACGTTTGAACAAAAATTAGCAGTTTTATGTGGCTATAACATCACTAATCATGTTTGTTTCTTCGTAAAACAACATTTTGCAACAAATATGAGCCTCCAACATGGAATTTTCCGAGGTAAAAAATGGTCAAAAGTTACAAATAATGGCCCTTTAATGAAGGAACATAAGAATGTCTCTTGATGGGTTTGCAACATATCATAGTGACGTTTAAATATTAATTGTGACATGTAAATTTAAGATCAAGACCTGCATTGATGTTTATGATTGGATGTATCCTTTTATCTTTAATTGATGTTTATCGTATTATCAAAACTACGCCTTAGAGATAGAGTTTAAAGCCTCCTTCAAGAACAATACGAGGAAAATAAGGGACAAGCCATGCGGAATGCAACAGCCATGGCAATAGAACAGAACGACCAATGAGTAACCCAAGACATCCAGACAATGGGAGTATCTTGGGCAATGACACTTGTCAAGCTTGTCTACCGAGAAATAAAGTCTATGTAGTACCAACGAAATCTGAACGTCTCCTGTAGTCAATACATATCTTGAAGCTTCCCTGTACCTCTAAGCAAGCCAACAAACGAATAGTAATAATAAAAATTCTACGTTTGCATCAAATGTATTCGGGTATACTAAGTTCAAAGGTCAATGGAAAAATGACTCTCAAAGCAAACAAAATAGGCAAATAATTACAATAACAAGAACGCCATCGGAAAAGATAAATAACGCAACGGGAATATCTTTTTTCACATCATTGACCTTTAACTCTTCAAATTAAAGCTGTGAATTATACATGTATGTCCTTTACTATATTTTGGAAATGATAGAAACATACCACTCCAAGCGGTAACATATGTATTAAGGTTATTAAAAAAGCGCGTATGTGCAGTGTGTATGGCATCCAGTTTGTTTACGTCAAGGCATATAAAGCTATCAAACTGGCCACTTTTGGGGCCTGTTAGAGACGTCAAGTGCCAGTAGGCGCATACTGGACTGTGAGTAAAATTAGTGATTCTGAAATGGCTGCTGTTAGGAGCGGGTAGGGGGCTGTAAGGCCTGATAGATATGATGCTAAATTTGGGTTAACAGGTATCTACCTCAGACAATACATGCGGCATGTATATACCTATTGATTATTTTATTGGCTTCATGCTTCCGCAGTCGCTTGTGGTTCAATACAAGGCGAAGGCTGCTGTACGCATTAGAAAGATAGGCCAATCTATCTTTTTTGTCATGTATTTTGACAGCATTGGCCGTGTACCGAACCGCAACTGACTGTGTTTTCAATGCGACGGGCCAGGCTACGGGCCTTCATTTTGCACTGTCATGTGATCTCCACACACGCTCTTTAGTTAAATAAGACGTGTGGAAAATGACTTTCTCCTGCGCACACTTGCCTCGCGAGGCAAAAAATATCAAACACGTTGGATATTCTCTCAACGCCTCGCGAAGACAACTCACGAAAAATCGACCGCTAATTTCTCTCGTGTGCGGCAAGCTTTAAACTGTTCACTGTTGGACTGTGCGACACCACTAAGTCGTACTGTATGTGTTGTTGGTGGTTAGCGTGTTAAAACGGAAGATCGTCAGCCTTGAATATTCGTAATCGCCCATTCCGTGTCCTTTCAGCCAACGTACACCAAATGTGAAAGAAAGCAATTAATCTCATTGTGGGTTGCACGATGACACGTCTTGGTGGTAAGATTGTTCAGATACTGTTCGTTGAACAAGATTTCCAATGGTGAATTCCCGTTCGCTAAACTCCCGCACTGTATCATCAACCGCTGTGTCTGGCACAAATCTCATGAAATTAACTCCTGCCAACTCGCCTGAGTTGTTTATTCTTTTCATTTTGTTGACGTTAAGTACCCCTGCTCGTTTCGATTCTTGTCGGATCAGTGCGCCCTCACGCAGCTGCCCGGCAGAGGATTCTCGAGGACTCTTTTCAACCTGAACTTCTTCACTCAGAGCGATGACGTCGTCAAGCTCGGACAAAATTGCGTCTTCTGTTCTCAGCAAGGTCGTTGCGCTCTTGCTTCTGAAAGAGTCCAAGTTCCCTACTTTGTCAAGTTTTAGTTCAGCAGACCGCAGTTCTTTCATTTCGTCTTGGAGAATCCCGCTATTGGTGATGTACGCAGAGTCTAGAGTGTCTAGTTTCTGCTTAGCATCACGTTCCAGCTTTCCAATAATTTCTTGCATGATATCTCGAACTTTCCCGCGCTGTTCCGACAGTGCAGAGGAGATCTTCTCCTTTTCTGTGCTGTGGATGACGGCTAATTTTCCCGCCATTCTTTCAATACTTGCCCTTCTCCCCATGATGTGTTTCTTCCTTTGTTTTACCTTCCCCTCTCTTATTTCCAGTCGTGAAAACAAGTTTCCGAGTGCCTCGTTTATCGGCAACAAGTGGTGGTTGGGGGCGCTGTGTCCCTGACAAGCGCACTGACGACAGGTTGCAACTTGGCATGACTGACAGAACGACTCGAGTTTCTGGTCTTGGTGTTGCTCACACATCTCATACGAGGGATCCCTTCTGGACTTCTGGGAATATTCATCTATTGATATTTGTGCATGACGTTTGTACTTGCCTCGGGCATGCGCGTTTGCGCATGACTGGCAGAATAAAACACAACAGTCAACGCATCTGGTCGTTGCTGGTTCCTCAACACAGCCGTCACAAATAGCTCCATGGCGACTGCTTTCCTTTTCGCGCTGTTCCATCAAAGTCACTAAATTGTTGACGTGGAAATTCTTCGGCAGCTCGTCGACCCCTTGCATTGGCAATGGAGTGAGATCTCGACATGTTGGACATCGTATCATACGCTCGTCTCTGGTCATTGCTTCCAGACAGCCTCTGCAGAAACTGTGCTGGCATCGCAACGCTCGGGCATCCTTAAGACGTTCTAGGCAGATTTGACAAACCAAATCTTCGTCAATCTGGTTGAGAAGGCTTCTTGCTGACTGGGGACCGGCCATTGTTTTGTATAGTGGAGAACGCCCGTACTATATATACTAATTTTTTTTCAAATACTTCCGGGTTACAACTGCAGGGGCTTCGTTCAGGGCAACCGCTGGCACGCCATCACCGGTGTCACGGTCTAGCAGATCGCTAATCACCATCAACTCCGAAATTCACTCTCCGCTGCTGGGATTACCTGAGTTTCTATCTCTCATCGGTCATTACATTACAAACATATATTTACGAAGCCCTAAACTTAACTTACGCGTAACGACTGGGCGTATTATTGCTACACCATCAGTTTCATTTGGACTCCGTAGGCCCACACAAAAATAATCACCGCGCTCGACGACATGGGGAAGTGTTAAGTGTGAAAGGTCAGATTGCACTCGTATTTCCCTTTTGTGAGCTTTCCACCAGAATAAAACACAGCTTGATCTTGCTACTTCTATTTCGAATGATCGTTTTCATATTTCCACCTGATTTCTTTAATACTACAAATTTGATCTATAGTTCTGTGTAGAGGTCTACATCTTATCTGTTCTCTCTCCAATTCAGAACGATGTGATACATATACATGTATATATATATATATATATATATATATATATATATATATATATATATATATATATGTATGTATATATATATATATATTCATTCATTCATTCATTCATTTTATTGCCATATTATTATAATATATATATACTTATATATATATACTTATATATACTTATATATATAAGTAATTTGTTTCTTCTCATTGGTTGGGATATGAAAGAAATAAGGGAACGCGGCTCCGAACATCGGCTATTAAATTATGTTATATGAGTTGTGGTTTAATGTTTGTGGGATGGCTTGATTGTGTACTCCTTCAGTGACTCTTTTTGTATAGTATATTCATAATAACACTGTGTTGCATCTCAGACATAACCGATTCGGCTTCGTCTCGCCATGGCTAAATTCTAACACCAAATAACCGACACACATGACAGTGCACAACGTGAATATGCCGAATATGAATGTGGAGTCACGTTCGGTTATTTTACTTGACCAAGTGTAAGTGCAATGGTACCGCTGGCCATTGCTAACCCCAAGAAATCTCCAGTGGGTGCTTGATGTTTCTTGCGTCATTTTCTAGTCGCATTGCAGGTTGGAAAAACTTGTGAAAGGCTGAATAAAAATTCAGAGCGAAGTCCTGATTTCTCACCGCAGCATTGCTCTCAGTTTCATTGGCGCTACACTTTCTCGTCATAATCTTGCTGACATGTATATGCTCGTGGCTTGTAACGCGGGCTCACTATGCTATCTAGGCAAAGGAAAGTCCATTTTAAATAGTTAGTAACAATGACTTCAAGTATATTCAGAAAATGTCAGCTATTGGGTTACCAATCCAACGTAGGAGCCAAACTTTGATTTTGTAGGTGTCAATATCTGAGAGGTACTGTAAACTTACGTAAATCTCTGGCAATATCTGGCCATGTGTAGATCTGTGTCAGAAAAAGCCGTCATGTTCTTTTATGTAATAGTGGGCCGTCTTTGGTAATTGCAGTATTGAAAAGGGGTGAATATGGCCACTGCTTTCGGAGTTGTTTGTACATGGCAACAAATTTGATGTATAAAATGTCAGACAGGTGATATTGTACCCGGAATGAGACGGAATTATTCCTGTTATGATATGAATAAACTTACCCTATCTGACCAGAAAATGTGCATATTGGTCTCCAATCTAACTTGCGATTGCTCTATTCCGACAAATTGGTCAACTAATCACAATTGCGGGCCCTCACTGTCCCTACCTGACATAAAAACTAAGTAATCGGAAGTTGTGAAAGTGATTCAAAGAAGGTTAGAATTCATTTTATTTTTTATTTTATTAATTAGTCAGTAATGCAGTTACTAGGCGCCTGTGTTACAGTATGCGTACGGTGATTTTAACGACGGTGATGACTTATTGGCTATACCACTTGAAATTGCGCCCCACGTCCTCCCTCCTTTACAATAACTTATTTAATGTTCTTGAAAGTCAATGTTTACATTTTGCATCCTTGTTGAATATTTTGTATGATGTGTGGCAGCGCGTCATTCGCAGCTTTAGATTGTGGCTTTGGCGATAACGCCGATGGTAGATATGATGATGTTGTTGGTGGTGAAGATTTTACCCAGAACGACTACGACTATGGCGACAACGAGATGATGATGATGATGGTGATGATAATGATGATGATGATGATGATGATGACGATGATGATGACGACGTCGACGACGACAACGACGACGACGATGATGATGATGATGATGATGATGATGACGATGATGATGATGACGACGACGACGACGACGACGACGACGACGACGACAATGATGATGATGATGATGACGATGACGACGACGATGAGATGATAATGATGATGATGATGATAATGATGATGATGATGATGATGATGATGACGATGATGATGACGATGATGATGATGACGATGATGATAATGATGACGATGATGGTGACACAAACTTAACCTGTAAATTTATCCCTGTGTGCTTGAATATGTAAATTCTAAATTTCTACGATGCACATTTCGTTAGGTTGAAAAATGGCATCTAAGAAACATTGACATTCTGCAGGATGGTATAAAACAAGTTGGGTTTTCTTACACATTATGATGACGCGGTACGAAGTCTACCCTTTAATTTTATATGCATACTCCTCCCTGTCAGGGACTTCGAATAAATGCAGGGTAAATCTGCATATAAATATTGTACATATGTAATGTGTTTACAGAACTATATAAGCGACACCAATGTATAAATTGATCATTTAGCATCCTATAAACTGATATTGACAGGTAAGTTCTCTTTGCAAAACAATACTGGCTACAGAGAGGTCATACATGTTACCGTTATCGATATACTTTCTCAATATCTACCGTGGCCAATTTATCGTTATCGAAATACTTTCTCAGTGTATCTACCGTGGCGATTGCGAAGATATACCTGTATACTTACATAGACGAACATTCACCGTGTCTATGAGGCAATTCCCAGTTACTGAACAAATATCGAGAAATTTCAAGGAAAATGCGACACTTCCCGGTGTATCATTCATCTGTAATCCTCTGCTAGGATCTCTGCAAAATGAATTTAGCATTATATCCTAAGAAAATAAAGATGTACCGCCTGCAGTGTGTCCGAAGGTTAGGCTGCTCGAGAAACTTGAAAAATTGCATACGTGTTTTCTGGCACATTCTCAGGAAACTGCGACCCTCGACATCATTGAAGATTCCTTTGTAGTGTATAAAAACAACTTTTCTTCCTACAATACAACGATTTTATAAACTTTTAAAAAGAGCTGGTAGGGTTATATTGGGAGTTTTATGCTTGGAGAGTGTTTCAATTTTATCATGTCCTACTCATATGTAATATAGGCCTACATTAATGGCCATGCCACGCCTTGGGCGATTTAGCCAGCTTATACCAAAATATGGAAAATTTTGCGAATACGCTGGGCGTATGTCGAATACGCTATAGGTAAGTTTTGTATAAGTTAAGAGCGCGCTGAAGCTGGTATACGCCGAGGTCGTTTAGAACTTTTGAGCATGCAGAAAACGTTTAGACGTAATGCCAGTGTATAGCTCATACATTCCGCACCCTCGGGCCGTAAGTTGTAGGTAGGTTATGCGCTCGTCGACACACGTTCACATACATTACTCGTAAGTTACTCGTAAGTCGAAATGCGTCGAGATACATTGTCTAGTGTAGAAGAAACGTATTTTTAACCTATGAGTACGTTATGAATACGCTGTGTATACCCCAAAATTGAAAAATACACCGTTAGTTCATCAAGCCAGAGTTTTAGAGAAATTTTGATACGTCGGCATACGCTGGCTAAATCGCAAGGTGTGACACGGCCATAAGATAGTTATTTGCTTTCTTCCAGTTTGCGTTTGATTCTTCGGCCTAATAGCCAAAGCGACACCGACTTTTGTTCGTTTTCTTTGTAAGATTAATGCGCGGGTTTGAACTTTGTTTATTTGGGGTTTTTTTATCGAATTTACTAGTCAACGCTTCCTCTTTCCGTTACGTTCCCATTCTAGTCGTCCAGCAGACCAAGTATTATCAAAGTTAAGGTAGAATGCACCTCGGAGACAGAATTCAGACTCTCAAACTTTAACAATTCTCTTCTGATATACTACTTGTGGGGGTTCATTTTAAAGCTCTTGGTGAAAGAAAACTTTTCACCGGCTTAGTTTTTTGAAATCCATAATTTTTTATTTTTCTCCATAGAGTTAACACAGGGATGTGGGCCATTTTGAATTTCTAATATCGGTAAATCTCGGGTAATTTGTTTCTCTAGTATCAAAATTTGCATGGTGATCCCCTATTTTTATTCTTGATTTTGAAAGAGAATGATTGAAATATTCCTTGAGGAAAGTTAGAGCAAAAGTTTAAGTCTTTCACTTTCGAGGCACATACTACCTTAACTGCATTGAATAGACGTCGCTGATATGCGAATATCAAAAACACACACAGAGACCTGCTGAGACCATCAGTAAAGCTCTAACAAAGGCAGCCGCGCACAAAACTTAGCAGACATATTTAGCAGACATATTATATTGAATGTAACTTGCAAGTTGAAAGCGAACGCAGATGTGTCTGATCCCAGTTTTTATAACTTGGGCATTTGAAGTAGGGGGAATGAAAATGGCAGTTTAAATTCGATATCTCATCAAAAAAATATATATATATCGAGCCTTAAACTTATACTTCCTAGGAGGCACCGTGGATCACTGGTTAGGAATGGAGTTCAAGACTCTAGCACGGTGTTGTGCCCTTGAGCAAGGCACTTTACTCCTCAGTGCTCAATTGGTTTTTTTTTTATTTAAAAAATCGTAATTTACTTTATGTTTATATCATCATGTAGCCATTCATTAATTTATGTTTATATCATTTTATAACCATTTGAATTCAGATATCATTTGGTATGTAATCGGAACCCCTAGATTGCACTAATGAAAAAGGAAGCAAGCACGATCATTGTAGCACTGCCGTGAAGTAAGCTGGTTACACGTTCAAGTAATAAACTTCAACTCGAATGCCCGGCGAGGAGGGGTCCGAGATTAATCGCGGCCCAGCTCTAACCGAGTTTTTTCATGGTCAAATTTGACATTGCCCATTACGAAGACACGAGACATAATCGCTGACTTTCAGAAGCATGAACACAATCCTGAGAACTCGAGTGTATATAGAAAGAAGTTTGCATTGTTTTAACTCATGCATACCTTAAAGTTGTTCTAGTCTTATGACCATTTTTAAGAGGTTTCAAGCGTCGACAACGGAACAATTAGAGACGACCTTTTCAGAAAAATAAGCGCCTACGCCAATTTTTGTCACCTTTGTGAAATGAAACTCAAACAATTTCTTTCACATTTTCTCAGAAACTATGATAAAAAACTGAAGCCAATATAACATCATGTAAATTCAGTCCAAATCTATTAGAAAAATTAAAGAAAAATATACAAAAATTTACAAAACGTTGCACTAAAATTTGGAGGGAAAAATAAGGCACTCAATGGTTTTAATGTCGTTGCATTAATCTACTCTTGAGCAGCGAAGGCTTGTTTCACCTTTCTTATATTTGAAATTAATCTTTATTTATTTCTATTGACTTTTTGCAATAAACATGTTTTCTTGTAGGTCGAGGCACATTAAAACAAATTTCAAAATGGAAATAACTAGTTAACAGGAAGACATATTTATAACAAGAAAATATACAATTAAACGTATCAAATATATGAAGGACACAGAAAAGGACAAAAGAGTAGAAAACACAACAAGAATTACAAAGACCTGTCTTATTAAAACCAAGTGAATGAATAATTAGCTTTTTTAAAAGTTTCTATACTATCTGCTCCTTTCAAATGGAAAGGTAAATTATTAAAATCTTTGGCGCCTGTGGTTTTGGATGACTTTCTAAAAAAATCAGTTGTCGCCCTGGGAATGAGTAAAAGATACTGACCAGCAGACCGTAAGCTTCTCGCGGGACGATACTCATTAAACAGTGAACTAATATTCTCAGGTGCGAGCTATCTCTTGGCTTTAAAAACAAAGATTAAACTATTTAATTTTGCTTTAAAATTTGATGGTAAGCATTATAATCTAAAACGATTCTTGATTGGAGCATTGGAGATTTGGGCAGATCAGATTTGGACTTGGTACTTTGCATTTGCCGTCTTAATTAATTAACCTATAGGGTTCTGTCGTCCTATCACTTTCCCTATTTGCTAGGTAGTACGAGGAGTTCCAATACAGACGACTAATAAGCTATGTTTGACCTCTGTTGTGCCGATTTTTTCTAGTGTACACAAAATGTGATGGTGAATTGTAAAAGTTGTAAATAGTTATTCGTGCCCGATGTTAAATAAATGCCCGGGCCACTATAGGCAAATGGTGTGCAAATAAATTTGTTATTTCAGAACTACTGAAAGGAAAAAAAGTTGCAGTACTGTATTTTAACATATGAATGTATCATGAATTTAGCGCCACCTTATCTTAAAGAAGCAATCGTTCCACTCAGAAATGTTCATGATTATCACACACGTGCAGCTTCCACTTTGAAATTGCTTCTTCCGAAATTTCGCACTGCAAGTGGACAGAGAATGTTTCCTATGCGTGCTGCAGAACACTGGAATTCATTACCAGACACTATAAGATGTAGCACTAATCTTAATGTCTTTAAATGTCAATTAAAATCTTTTATCCTGGCAAATGTAGAAAAATAACTTTTTATGTTGCTTTTTTCGCAGTTGTATTTTTTTAGTCCATGGACACAAATGGAAATTCAGTACAACCGTGAGCAAATCTCTGGTACACCTGCTGCGGTCGTCTGACAAAGCTTCTACAATTTCAGCTGTTGCACACAAATTTACTTGGGCTTATCGTTATTAATGCATGGATAGCTATGTTATATAATCACCATAATACCCATCCATAATCCAACAACAGTAAATCAAAATTCGTAATTACATGGCCAATTGCTACAGACACACACACACAAAACAGCACAGAAGTATTATTTATTTATTAAAGTGTCATGTGTGGAATTATATATTGTCACACCTAACCTGTTGGGCTAACATGACACATAACGATTTTCAAGGTATGATAAGTATAAGCGTATACGAAGTTACAAAAGTAAGGAATTATATCTCCTGCAAACGTTCATACAGTGCCATCTGTGGTGGATGTCACGAGGTCATCCCTTTGGTTGACTCAACTTCTCTGGTGTAATGGCATCAGTGTGCAAAATTAAGAGAAAATAGCTCCAGGTCATAAGGGCCTGCACCAAGCCAAAGCTTCAGGTCCTTACAGAAAACTGCCGGTCCTCAATACATGAAGTTGTTAACGACAATTAAA
>LD359771.1:25488-36032 GCA_001465055.1 Ptychodera flava | reverse complement strand
CGAATTTACTCGAATCAATCACAGATAACTAAACTAAAAATCAATAGTAACAGTGCACACCCTCTGACAGATTTATTTGTTTGTACAGTTTTATCATGCACCAACAATGACGTTATTATTGTCCGACATACCTTCCTCAGGACGTAACAATAAATTTGGGTTTCTTTACAAATAAAAAGAGTTCAGGGGGCATGATTTTTAACGTTTTATCTCTGATCAAAATATGTGACCCTATTTGTACTGACAATATTTGGACTCTTGTGTGTGATTACAATCTGCTAAATACCCACTTCAGAGATCGGAGATATTGCCGGTCAAAGCAAATGTTTTTAGTTTGATCACGACATTTTCGGCGAATACTTGGTTACGGCGAAATAGATTGCGCAATTGCTGCTCTATCGTCTTGGTTTATCTGTCAACTTTCGTTTCGTTGGACAGCCATGGTCTAAGAACTGATCATAGAGAGTACAAGTACAATCTCTGTTGTGAAAGGCGGTTTCTAAATTCAAGAGTGTAGAAGTCTAGCCAGTATCAGGTGCCGCCAACTGGTAAATTTCATGAATTTCGCAAAATCATCACAAAACATGTTTTGAAGGCTGATATACCGATTTTTGGTATTTTTGACCTTGACCCAGAATTTGGAGGGGAAAGTAGAGCTGTTCGTAACTGCCCTCCCACTGGCATACACGGAAAATCTGCCCTCCCACTGAATTTTGATGCCCGCTGCCCTCCAGTATCTATAGTCTGCCCGCTCCCCACTCCCCACAACATTTCAAGCTCCCCTCTGCCCTCTCCCCACCACTGAAATTTCCCATTGCCAACTAGATGCCTGCTAGGCAACCAAGATCGACGCAAACCGGACCGGAGCTTGGAACATTGCTCCCCTCTAAGTTAGGCGCTAAATCTCCCCTCAAGTTCTATCAACCACGCCGCTTTCCCCTCCCTCTACGTATCTTCTGGTGCCCACTGTCGAAAATTTTCTCCCCGCCCATTGAAAATAGTGATATTTCTTCCCCGCCCACAGTAAATATAGATTTTTTCTCCCCGTCCGCTGATTAGTTTTGAAATTTGCCCGCCCGCTGAAAAACTTCGCACGAACACCTTTTTGCACGAACAGCTTAGTTGGCGGCACCTGCAGTATGTAGCATGCTAGCCCGAAGCCATACCATGTCATTGGTAATGTTGCTCAAGCCTCCGCTTCCCACCTATGTGCAATTGTTTTATGTTGTCTGAACACAGATTACCGTTCGAGTTGGAAAAAATGTACGAAATCCCTCCTACAGCGACAGGGTGTACCGCACTTATTGCGTACAAAACACCGTTGTTTGGAACTATGCAATTCAATATATACATACTGGCTATCGAATTTATAGTTACGAGCAAACCTTGATGAATGTTTACACATAGCAAGGTTTAATAACCGTAGGACCTGTTGCATATATTTGTATGTGTCTGATTTGTACTGCCTTGAGGTCACGGCACCTAAAGGTCACATGTCCCACCTGGAGATTCTAATTTTACGGACTGGAGAGCCGAATCAATGGCGTTGTTTGTCAGATATATTTTCAAAGTGATTGATAGAAGATATATGGACGTACTTGAAATGTTTTTCAAGAGTTATTGAGTCAGATCAGTTTTTAAATTAATCGAATTTAATTATTAACTTTTTGCGAAGCGATTCTCTCGAATGTGTACGAAAAGTACACCACATTGCTGACGTATCTGCGTGGCAACTGTCAACTGAACGAGAAGCCCCGCCGTTGCGAGTGAGACATTTCTCTTTAATTGTTTAGAAAACGAGTATTTTGTATTTCAATTCTGTTTCAAAATCCCCGTTCTGTGTCTGGTGTTATTCATGTGACCTGACCGGTGAAAGACACTGAACAACCCAGGAGGAGGTCGCTGACTTGGAAAGACAGGTAAGTTCCTTCGACGAATACAAGACTGTGGCACTATGAGGGGGTTGAAAGAGTGATATTCAATTTTGGTGTATGTTATTTTTCCTTGGCTGAATTTAACAATAGACTGACTGCTTTATTATTCTTCTCTTTCGTTTCGTTCATGTCTACCTCTCTGCCCTAGAAACGAAAAGCTATGAATGTCAGGGTAGGCTGACAGCACAGTGCCATAAAATTTCATCGCCACACCTGTTGATTTAAGCGAGAAACCGGGCCGACTCCCGTGTTTCACCTCAATGCCAATCAACCTTTTTAATGTCCACATAGTTCTTACAACAATTATGGTTGTACGTGACACTCTTCGGTTTGACTATGAGGGTGTGACAACCTTGTTAAGTTTATTCATGTCAGTAAGATTGGTTTCTCTAGAATAGTCTCATTAGCAACGATGTGAAATTTTGTTGTTGACAGAAAAAGAAGAAGTTTACATGGCAAGAAACTCTAGAAAGGAACAGTAGCTGTAACGTTTGATGATTTTTTTCATCCCTTTGGTTTTTAATGCTAAGCACAGTTTCTTGTTCTGCACCCAAAGCGTGCATGTTGAGATACACAGTATCCAGCTTGTCAACCCTGCCTGCACATGTATAGACTGCACTGTTATTGTTGACACAAGTGAATTTTGGTCCAGATCAGAATTCAAAAGTCAACAATATAGGTGCATTTTACACCACGTATAGTCACTGTGTCGACAAGCTTTATATAGTGCACATGGATGATGCCTTTGGTAGGAGAACTTGTGGCTGATATACAAAACAGAAATAGTGAAAAAATCCTCAAAGGCTACACCTGCTGTCCCTTTAAACTGTCAAGGATGTTGATTTGCTTATTTTGTTTCCCTTGTCAACAAAGCTATGAACAATTGGTGAACTGTATCCGCACGGAAAAAAATTACGTCTGCATAATTCGTGTGTTTACATTATACAACAAGTTGAAAACGATATGATCGCCAAATACAATTACAATGCGGGTTTGTCCGTCGGTAATGAAAGGCGGTATCACTAAAGGCTTAATCTTCGCAACTAAACGGTTCTGGCTGCTAGGCAAAAGTTGGTTCAGTCAAAGCGATTTAGTTCAGACACATACCGGAGTGTTGCAAGGGTTAATTTGAAAGCACTCGTTTATATTGCATGGCATTAGGACGTTCTTTCCGTTCGAAGTGAAATGTCGTTGCGGCGATTTCAAAAAGGTATCAAATGATATCAAATCAAAATGTGTCATACAATGTCAAGTGTTAGATGTGATCGCATGATCTAAAAGAGGCGAAAGTTTTCGATACCTGGTGGTTATGAGACAACAATGAAATTGGTGACTTGATCGAGGGTCTTTATCGCCTGGATATACACCAACTGGATAACTACCCTGACCCATATCCTTAACCCCAACTGCATGGTTGGTGAAACGTCTTTGTGTTGAATGTTAAAGGGACAACCATCATCATACAGGAATAGCACAGGATAGGCCACAAAGTATTTGACGCCAATTCCGTCAAAGGATTTTGGCTTCTGAGGCACAAAATCAACAAAACATAGAAATTGCAATGTCCTAATTTTTTTCTAACCTGAAAAAAATTTGTCTCCTACATATTGACTTACCAACCTTGGCGAAGACATACATATTCGTCGTTCGGATACCAAATAGTTGTAAACGATTCATAAATAATACTCAAATGTCACCTTGTGAGCTTTTGTAAATAAACTCGACTAGCATTGGTTGGTATTTCTTGGATGTCTAAGAAAATGTCCCTACAGCCAGTATTTTTTCCGTTATTTTTTGTTTACATCATCATGAATTTTGCAAGGAATACATGAATGTAAAAAAGAAGACAAGAGCGACTTTCCAGCTGGAGAAATCTTGGCCGATTGGTGCAGTTTCTTAATCATGTTAATAGAAGATGCAACACATGTTGAATTGCATATGTTGACAGTGCCGTAACTCGGAAAAAAATCGTTTTAAGGTTCCAGCTCAGAGGTCGTTTACATCGAAAGACCTACACAATATATCGATCATCGGATGTGCCTTAGTTACAAAACCGCCAAGCTTGTTCGATTGTTAGCAACACAAAATCGTCCTTTTGAATTTTAATGTCGGTTTTATGAAAGCGACGAAGCTGACGAATTTGTAGAAAGGCGTAGATACTGCAACATAATCAAGGCAGGAGTTTTGCTGATCGCCCTCGGAGAACATATGTGTTGGTAAAAGGTTGAGAGAACACAGATTAAAACAGAAAAATGTTAGAACGTCAGTTCAGTAATAACACTTGCTCATTTAATTTTGATTTTGCAAATTTTGTTTTTTCCTAACTCAAAGTCATTTATAATTCAATTGAAATTCGACTGAAGAAAAACACTTATCGGCAATAGACTATGCGTTAATACTAATTTGGGATGATTGGATGGTGAAATAATGTCGGTTTAATCCGCAAAAATAAGCTCATCGTCTTTTCTTTTAAAGTTACACACTTGTTTTTATGAGTAATTTGTAATACCGAACATTCAGCTATTAGAGCATCTGACGCTTTTGAGAAATTTGAAAAATATAAAGATCCAATTATCCCAAATTAGTTCTAATCGTGTTCCGTTATGCAAACTCTCTAAATCCATCACAATGTGAAGTCAAGCACAGAACAGTTGAATTTCGTAGATGTAGGCCTTGACTTCTACATTGATCGGAGAAGAGATCGTCGAAGACTTGAAGTTCATGTCCTGATTGAAACAAGTTATGGACTCTATGCTTACTTGCTTGCTTGTGTCTTCGTCTTTTTAGATTTCAGCTGTTGATGTTCAGTAATATGGAGAGGTCAACCTGGCTTCTTCTCATAGGTAAGAACTTGCGTCCGCTTTCATTTTCAACGTATGTAAAAACTTGCTTTTGAATACTGTCGATATTTCAAACATTGAAAATATGCCATAAGCCGAAGGCTATTTTGCTGATCACTTTACCGATTTGGAATTTTTGAAATCCCGTACAATGGTCGTGAATACTTTTGCTTTGTTTACATAAGTTTATTTCGGAGAAATTTGAATCAGCCCCTTTCCCACAATCATGAATTCCATTGTAGTGTTTTTATATGAAAGCTGTAAATTGGTCGAGTCTGTAATGGAGACGATTTTAAATGCAGTGCAACAACTGTATTATTCGAAGTATGCTGTTTCTATTTTCGAAACAGTCGCTTCGATGATTTATAAATTACTCATGTCACAGCACATCGTCACACGCACTAGCTGTTGTATAAAATGTGTTCAGACACTGGCAAAGAGACCACAACATGGAATCAAGACGTAAAATGGAAAACAAGTCAAACGTCAGGCCTCACCTTCGGGACGTTGAAGGGCTAGCTTTTGCACGTACTCTTTTCCACTTTTGCATTGTATTTTTTGATTATCTTTACATCTTCCTTTTCTACCCAGAAAAACACATCTACATGAACAACATTCAATTCCCTGTACATGTAATATTCTTTAACAAGCCGAATGCTGGTCATTTCAAGATGCTCAGCCTATATCACCCAAGTTTCCTCTGTACAGGTCAAACTCTGCCATAGAAAGCGATGGGTTGCACTAATAATAGCAGCAACAACACAACAGCAACAGTAATAAAAGACAGAACGATTACACGGGGACCCATTGTCTCGAAACCCTAAATAGTTCAAAAAAAGTTCTTATCGTGTAGCAGTCCACTTCGCACATGCACCACTTACTGTAAGTACAAATATAATTATTTCTCTTGTATATTCACACTTTCACTGAAGTGCCTCCACATTCTTTTTTTTTTCAGTGAGGATTTTTCTCGTCGCATCTCTGCAGTTCTCTCTTGGCCTTGCAGGTAAAACGCTTTTCTTCTTCAAAGGTATTACAGAGGATGAGACACGTACATGGGAAAGGAAGCTCGTAGTCCTCATACCCCTCGCTATCCATAAAAGTTTGTAGGTGCAAAAGTCCGACGGCAAATTATGATTTGAACGGCCAAAAGCACAACAAATTGATGGAATTGGTCATTGAATATCCAGGTGCAGCCAATGGAGCTATTCATCGCAAAAGCTATTCCGGCAGCAATTTTTGAGGGCAGGGGAAAATTTAATTTTGCTCGGGCAGGGGACATATTTTCAGGTGACAGGGGAGCAAATTTTAGTGTTTTTGGTCGGGCAGGGCAGATATCGGTTGATTGTCCTGGGGACAGGGCGAGGAGAGGGGCAGCTACTTTTAAAACGGGGAGAGGGGAAGTTGAGCCATGGTGTTTCCAGGGATGGGGACACAGGGCAAGTACTTATACCTTTTAAAGGTTAACACAGGGCAAGTACTTATACCTTTTAAAGGTTACCCAGACTACTTAGCCTATCGTGATTGACCCCATATCAGTTTTCAGGGGAATTTTTTTACACAGCAGGGGGAAATCGGCATGTTTTTTTCATCACAGGGTAGGGTAGCTTCGTGCGTGTAGGGGAAATGGAATGACAAAATTATGAGGGGAATTTTTTCCAGGGCAGGGGAAATATCAAGTTATTTCGCCACTGGGCAGGGAGCTTCAAAAATTCACAGGTGGGGGAGGGGAAACAGCCAAAATAAGTGGGGAGTGGGTAAAAATGAAGTATGAGTGCGGGAGGGTAAGTCAAAACATTTTCTGTGGGAGGACAAATTATGAAAAGCTAATTAATTACCCTCTTGACTTAAAATTAGTCAGTTCACATTACTTGTCATGCACAATATATCTTATCATAGTAAAGACCCTTTTTGAAAGTGCATTGTTCGTTGGCTGCACCTGAATATCTCAAATACTGAAAGATTATTTGCACAACAAAATCTTTCAAAAGAAAATCTTCATGGTGACCTGTCTAAGTATCAGCAGAGATACGGTCTCTGTTGCCAAACCAATGCATGTGTCATTGCGAATTGAGGTACGGTAATCGAAATACATGCAGAGTTAAACACCAACCCCCAAAACAAAAGCACTTGAGTTCGTCATGCGCGACTGGGTGTAGTCATTATTCACTGCACATCTCCATAACACTTGAGCCCTGTGTCATGATTACGTTTGGTAGATAAAATAGATTTATCTTTATAAATTCCAACAACAGTTTCCGAACGATATCAAACATAAAACTGTTATAACGACAAGAAAATAAGGGTCTTCACTTCATTTGCCTTCAGTTACTATGTTTAACACTTAAGTAACCTATGTAGGTACTAAGCGTTTGCGTATACCGATGAATAGTTAGACTAGAAGTTTTGGAAATATATATGCTGTATCAGCATCATAGACTGGCCATATAAATATTTGCATCTTTGATTCTACTTTTCAGCCACATGCGATTTCAACAAAACTGAAGATGTGATTAATCGATACGAAGAACAACCGCAAGGTCAGTACCGCAGTCCCTTGCCAGAGCATGCATTATTCTTTGCTGCCGTCACACTGTAAGGAATTTATCGTCGACTCTTTGAGAAAACTATGTTATTGCTGACGGTTTTATTATTTGTACGGTTATGTCTTTAAGGATGTACGAGGGTTGGATGAAAAGTTTTGATCCTAACTATGAAGGAGCGATGCCAGATTAATGAAGCTTGGTTTGCATTTATTTCAGCTCTTCAGATGACTAACTGACTGATTTATTTTCAGTTCTCTGTGCATTTGATTGCTGATACAAGGCAGTTACGGGAGGCTATAAAAATGACGAGGAAAGTTGAGAAAAGGTGTCCTGTTCCATCAGGACAATCCTCCACCCCACAAGTCAGTCATTGCCATGGCAACACAGGGCTCGAAATTAACTTTTTCCCTTAGTAGTCCACTAGGGCTACCATTTTCTGAAGTTGGTAGCCCAGGGACAATGGCCGGTAGCCCATGCATACTTTAGTTCAGGGATATCTTTTTTCGTTACCCAGACAAGGAAAGGATATTTTTCTTGATTCTACCGATGAAGTGAATTTTCTAGTCGTTTGATGTGAATATTACACACCTTTAATACCCAAGGAAACAGGTATAATGGATGATAGTGATACTCAAAAGTTTGGTGACCTATTGACAACCCGTTTTACTCTCAGAGTTTTATGCAAATTTTGACAGTCGTCATGACAACGGCACCACCTTCTCAGCACTGAGACATACTGTAGTAGGGTTAAAATAGACCATCGGCTTTCTGTACGAAGAAGGCATAATTTCCGTGTAATTGTGATTGATACATAATGATCGATGGTACATAATGATCAAAATGCAACGAAACTGCGTTTTCATTGGCCATCATTTCCAGTGCCTGCCATTCAAGTACGTCAGTTCAGATGTTGAAACTTTCAGTTTGTTGCTAGGTTCCACCACACGACCGGTAGTCTTAGTACTTTGCATAACAAACTGAACAAAGTCATAGTCTGGCCTTTCAGCGGCCAGCTTGGTTTGACTGCATTGTAATTGCTCGTCCCAAAGTGACGGACAGGGCATGGCATGGCATGGCATGGCATGGTATGCCAAGAACTGACTGAATTTCGGGTCTCAGGCTTTCGTAGTCCGTGTGGGCCACCATTTCATGGATTTTGGTAGCCCCAGAGAAAAGCTGGTAGTCTGTGGACGCTGGACTACCGCTAATTTCGAGACCTACAACAGTGCGCGACAGCGGCTTCAAACTCGTTCCACACCCTCTATACTCTCCTGACCTAGCACCCTCAGACTTTCATCTCTTTCCCAACATAAAGAAACAGTTATCTGGAAAGCAGTTTGACGATAGTGATGACGTCATATCCGCCGTTCAGGACTTTTTTGATGACCAAGATGAAACCTTCTACAAAGCAGGAATCCAAGCGCTGCAGCAGCGCTGGCAGAAGTGAGTGGACCGCAAGGGGGACTATGTTGAAAAATAGATTGCATATAGAATCTAACTCCAGTAGGACCTCATAGTTAGGCTCAACGTTTCATCCAACCGTCCGATGCGCCGTTGTAGACAGACGATTATGATTCATTCTATGCGGCTACATTGAGCGTTGTCAGAAAATCCACTTTTACCGTTGTCTTCTTCAAGGAATGTGTACATAGCTTAGTCAAAATAATTTAAAACCCAAACATTTAATGAGTTTTTTCTCACCCGCTTAATTTTGGCGATAACCTCATTACTCATAAAAAGGCAAATCATTGGTATTTTCCCATTTGTCAGCCAAATACCCAACCTCACGTGACGCTTGTCAGCAAGATTACCATAGAATGGATTTTGATAAAATGTTCAAAGGATAGTCCAAAACTCCACAGTGCTAACAAATGACGTTACGTGGCAATTTTAACTTTGACATTCGTACGTTTGAACTAGTTTTTCATTTAATTTAATGAAAATGCAAATTTAATGCGTGATCGGTCAACAACGGCCGTATACTTTTTATAGCGTCATACAATTATGCGTTTTAAAGACAAATTGACAATGTTTGAGTGAGTGATTTTGAGTTGAGGATTGCATGAAAATGATAGCTCGATTTACTACTGATTTCAGTCCTGGTTTCGACAATCGTGATCTGAGAAATCAATAGAGCGGATTTTAAATTTGGATGAATGCGATGATTATATGTATTGCGATGTATTTGCTACAGTTATCATAGATTTTTTATTTGTTTGTTAATCATTGGTTGGTTGGTTTGGAGCTCCCCTGATTCGCTCTCCAAACTGATTATGCCGTACCATGTATAACATCTGCATCCCCCGGGGGGGGGGGGTGAAACATCTCCTATGACGCAATCATACAGTTGAGGTCAGATGTCTTGAGACTTGTAACAGTTCTCAAAAGTCGTACAGGATTCTTAAAACAAACTTTATTTTGACCGACGTGTATTTTCATCCATAGATACTGTTCTGTACGATATCGGGGTTGACGGTAACGTTCCAGACATAGACTTATCTCTTCAAACATATGGACATTTGTTTTATATAGATGGCAAGGCAATAAAATGGAAAATCCAATATGACTTGGATCAGACTGTAAGTAATTGTATACAGTAGGTTTAGAAAAGAAATGTTGCATCAGTAATGCTGGAATGATTACAAAGTTGAATATTGTTTAGTCACAACATTACAATTTTACCGAATTGCAATACCCATTTTTCATGTTTCCGTGTACTAAAAGTACATATTTCGACGGGTTTGGTTTTTTTACAAATGATTTTAATCAATTAATGATTTATTTCAGTGCGAGACTTACATGGAGGTCACTATTGCATGCGAGTCTAGCGGCGTCTCTGAGAAGACGGTATGTAGAATACGACTCTGACGTGCACAATAAATAAAAAAATGTATCGCACACACAATGCGTGGCAAATGCATCCAACAATTAATCTTTTCGACAAGTAAGAACAAAAATAAAAACCGACAATATTAAACTGCAACATGCACACAAATTCATACATGCATACGTATGTACATGTATGATTACATTCATTCATTCATTCAAACATACATACAGATACATATGTACATATATAAGTGGATAGATAGATACGTACACACATACACGTAGAGACACATACACATACATACATACATACATGCATACATACATACATGCATACATACATACATACATACATACATACATACATACATACATACATACATACATGCATGCAT
>LD359771.1:14514-25433 GCA_001465055.1 Ptychodera flava | reverse complement strand
ACATACATACATACATACATACATACATACATACATACATACATACATACATACATACATACATACATACATACACGAAAATCGACGTATTTGCAAGAATTCAATTTCCTATTTGATTTCAACACTCTTACTTTGTTTCGTATGTTTAGCTTTTTCCCATACAGCGATGTATTCGATGTAAATATTTTCGATGGATGTGAGTCAGAGTATTTACAATGCAACGGATGACTTTATAGCGGACTGCGTTATTCATTAATCGAAGATGATCGTGTTATTTACCCTCCAGGATTATAAAGTAAAGATTAGCAAAGATGTGCAAACTAATGGGATAAGTATGGTTTTGTGTTTTTACAGTTTGTTTTTTATTTTTTGTCTGATTTTTAGATGAAATTAATCGTTTTTATTCATGATTTGAATGACAACGACCCTTATTTCACAAATGGACCATTCGATGTTAGCATAAATGAGGTGAGTTCTGGTTTTATCACCAACAGTAATCATTGTTATTATCTTGCTGTTAAACCATGACTATTTTATCATATCGTAATGTAAGCAACAGTCTTAGAACATTGAAGCGTTTTCGACAGGTTTTAAGCAAAAAAATATTGATTGCCCTTGTGTTTACGTACTGAATATCATTAATGACGCCATGAGAATCATGATCATAATCGTGCATATCACGATCTTATGGTGAGCCAAAAAGTGAAAAGAAATTACTCGTTAGGCCGGCCGTTGTTAACTAAAACTTGGCGGTTGGTGGTGATAGGTTTCACTCTGTTACGAATATTATGCTTTCGCACTGAAATTTGATCTGCAATTGTGAAAAGTACCAAGTCGACTGACGGTATCATATTTGGTACAGCCTCAAACCACAGGGGCACACAAGTGGCAACTGAAATATGAAAAAGCCTTTCTTTCTTTGCTCTCTTCTTTCTTGCCGTACGTTTCGTCACTTTGTGAATTGAGTCCTGACAGTTCAGCCGTAGCATACATGTATGCAGTAAGTAGTGCGCTCTCTCTCAATGACCATTTGACACGTTATTACAATAGCCCTATAGCCCTGTAAACACGTTTGGTGATGTAGTATGGCAACACGGAGGTCAAGGCAGAAATCCTGTACGAAAAGTTCGCCAAGAGAGGGCGTATTACATACTGCATACATTATGCTTACACCGAACCGTCAGGACTCAATGCACAAAGCGAGGAAACATGGGGCAAGGAAGAAGAGAACAGGAAAGAAAGGTAGTGAGAGGCGACAGCAAGACCAAGAGAATACCGCGTAAGTATAGACGTCGCCGTTCTCAACATCTGATTATAATCAGATTGGATGATTTTAATATCTTGACCAACTAATACTATGTTCAGACAGGGAAAAATTGAAACGCTTCTGCAACACTATTTGTGATTTGTAAACACAGGGGATTAATAGATTGAGTCCGCTTGCGTCCACATACACAAAATTAAGCCATTGTTTTGATGTTTAAGACGTCTTAATGCGCCCTCTCGAGTTCAAAAGGTGTGTATGGCCAAGCATTGTTTGTAACAAGATGGCTGAAATGGACGACGTCGTACTCAGGCTGGCTGTAAAGAATGTGAAAGAGGCTCCCCACCTAACTATCCAAAATGTTTTTGTGTCGAGTTTGTGTTTTATTCGTTTCTAAAATGAGTTCCTACATTCTTATCCGATTGTTTGTGTTAATAAAAATGTTTGTTTCGCCTCGCCATAAGCTTTCCTCACACAAACAAAACATTACCGTCCACACTAATCCAAACTTCCCTACAAATATCCGAGGCGAAACAAACATTTTTATTAACACAAACAATCGGATAAGAATGTAGGAACACATTTTTGAAACGAATCAAACACAAACTTAATGACTCAATCGAATATTTTTGTTCCCAATTAATAAATCATAGACAATCTCAATTCTCGGTTTATGGCAATTTTTGTCGACTGATAAAAGTCTTTTCATCTTCAACATTCCATTCTAATTTCACCTACGGTGTATAATATCCTAACCTCCTGTGACTTTCCTTCTAAACGTTGATTTGCCTTGTGCACCAAAGAGATGCTGTATTTTATGCCAAATGATGAAAAAATATGTGAAGAAATAACCATGTATCAGTCAGTACGGCAGGCGAAACCCGGACGGCCATACCGATTGGGGACAGAGCAGAGTAGATCGAAACGCAAACGGGGTGTTATTAAAGGAAAGGCGGTGACTTATTTTAAAGCTGAACTTGATAAAATGCTGTCTCTGGTTGTGTAAGTCTGTTGATCGAAATATATATTTTGTTCCCAGTTGATTAATCATGGGGGATGGCAGTCTCGATCTCCCCTTTATGGTTCGATATTTACTGACTCGTTCCCTCTCATTTTTGTCAATCAATGAAAGCATTTTCGTCTTCCATATCCAATATTACTTTTACCGATAATACATCCTGACCTATACTGTCATTAGTTTTGACCAACGTACAAGGACATTGCCCATGCGTCCGGCTGATGAGATGTTTTGCAAAACGGTGAAGAAATGGGGGCCCGGGAGACATCGATGTCAGTCTTTCCGGACTGTTTACATGTAGCTAATAGGGGATATCAAAGGAGATGAATCAGTTAGTTGAATAAAACATAACTTTTCGGACTTATTTTATGTCAATTTTGTCAATGTCGGACTTTTGATTCAAGAGAAACCAGAATCACCTACAGAGATGTCTGTATTAAACACGGACGCACAATTGGGAATAGTTTGTTATGCTACTGTCGGTCTCAGTCGTGGTGTCTCTCCCATAAAATTTCGGAGCTATAGGTCTACACTTGTCGTTTCGATTCACAGGTAGCGGTACACCGATGACCAGATATTGTACCGTTCTTAAAACTAGTCTAAGCAATTTTACGACACTGCACTATTTGCCATCGTGTCTCCCCGTGAACGTCCTTGAACCTATGGACGTGACCATTGTTTTACTGCGCCCATTAGAGTGTAAACCCCTGTTCGTTACCAGCAGAATACTTTTTAAAGTTCTGTACATCAGTGTACACTGTGTGTATAAGCCCTAAACCTAGTTTAATTCAATTATGGAAAGGTATTAAAGAATAAAGGGTCGTTACAGTTGCTAAAATTGCGAGAAAAACGGCACTAGAATAGTCCTATTCACAAGCGCTATTGTTTTAAATCACGTCCATGGTGTGCTGTTGATTTTCATTCTTTCGTGCAATTTCATTCGCTTGAAGCAATTATCCTTTCATTTGACTGCTCTGTGGGACTCTTCTGAATATGTGTTTTGGATAAAAAGAACTCTACAGTGAAAGACATAAACTTCGACGGTGATAGGTATACAATATCGGTTCGAAGTGTGAAGATATACAGATTACAAGTTATTTTAGAAGTTCTCAAAACCAGTAAAAATAATTCTGCGCGCCACTTATTGATAATTTCTTCTTGTGAACATCCTTGAATCCGTGACCGCGACCATTGTTTTCGAAGTGTTCGACGGTGGATGATCGGTAGATTAATGAAGATATATGTTACTGAACTATCGTGTGATTGTTTAATAGCATGGTTAGGTAATAGACGGTGTAGTCTGTAGAGGCGATACGGCGAAATTCCACGGCCCAAGGGAGCGTACATCGCATGGTTTCTTACAACGAACGAGCCGTCGGTTTCCATAGCTACTACGTGAAATCCGGCCTCACCGATGTCCCGGGCTGATGTCCCTGCCATGATTCGGAGAACAACTTTCAAGCTGCGTGTTGAGGTTCAGATGTCTGATTTTTTCATATTCAAAAGGCTTATTGATTTACAGAGAACGCCCGTCTTGTTTTTAGCTTTAACTTAGCACATGATGGCAATTGAAAATTCAAAGCCAAATAGCCAGTGGGAAAAAAATAGACGACTCGCTCTCACCAGCGGTCGAGGTCGCAATGAAAAAAAAATCGAAGTCTCTGAAATCGGTATCATTGCTCCGCCATGTTTATTGTTGGTTGTACGGCCAGTTTAAAGTCACAGACTTTCTTCACGGTAAAATTCATATAATTGCCATACCGCGAAGTTCCCTGTGCATTTCAATATGTCTATTTGGAAGCAAAAGCGTCATGGACATTCGATCGATGATGATGAACTTTCTCCAGGCCGTGACATGTCACCAGTTACGAACTTTACCGGTTTTCGATACGAAAGATGCAATATATTATCAGCGTTGTTCACGTTGTGTTTTGAGTTTGATATGGAATATAACAGGAAAACACTAACGATTAGAGTGACGATAGAGACCATGCCCGATACGGAAAAATTGACATCAACTACTTGCAATGAGCAGTGACCTGAAACTTCAGACTGATATATAAATGTCGACAATATAAAACATTGAAATGCCGGAGAGAGAGACGGAGAGAGAGGTTTACGCTGTCGCGAACTGATTATACTCTTTCGGATATGACTTCGGTGTAGACGATACACAGACATCGAAAATGTACACCTACTTTCCAGAAATTCGACTAATCTTATAATAAAGAGTGGAACAAATCCAAAAGTGTTGGTAGAAGTAAATCTTCAGATGTTGGTTTTCTAAAGTTAGATAATACTTACAGAAATATGGTCGTCATAGTCTTCTTTTAAAAACTATTATCTTCAACACCACGTTTCTTATGATCGGTGATGTCATTTTTTATTATTTTTACAAACTTTCAATGCATCAAACGCTATAAGACTATCTCATCTGCCTGTCAAGGAGTTACATATTTCCAAGGGCTGGCTCACGATGTCAACTTACGTGTCGTCCGTCGAGCGGCCGGTGGCAGTGTCACAGATTGTTCCGTCTGTAATCGCGGCCACTTTGATTTTGATGTGACACCTACGTGCGTTTGAGGTTTTTTTTTTACGAAATTTGTCGACCTCACAAAATTTCACAGTCCATGCTTTGAAGCAGTCTCAACATGGCAAACATGTCTCGCTTAAATTTCATCCTCGTCGTTCCAAATTAAATTCGACCACTAAATTATTTCGGCAGTTTTAATTTCCTATTAATTCGACGTTTTTCAAATCGTAATGAATTTTTTCTGGTCGAATTGATAGGGTTTTTGGTAGCAAGCTTATCTCTTCGTCGGACCAGTATACCGCGAGATGTAGTACTGTGTTCGGCAGCCATGGCGAAAGTGAATATTGTATATTGGTTGTTGTTTGTTTTATGTTACAAATACCTGTCGCGTGAGGGCGTTTGAAACGCTTCTGAAGCGGCTCAGTCTGTCCACACAGCGATTTGCGGATAGAGTTAATCCCTACAACGGCTTTGGTCGGGCCGACTAAACCGTCTCAAATTTGAAACGCTTCAGAACCACTTCAGAGTGTCCACACATAACTTCTGTGTCAGTATTGGCCCAGAACCGTTTCAGAGACGTTTCAATGGCCTGTGTATGAACGGCATATAAATCTCCGTGTTTGCGTCATCAATTTACCTGTATGATATGATTACTATCACTTACCGCGGCTTCATTTTGGGAGTTATATATTGTGGATCTCTGCTAATGTGAATGCGCCTGACGGATCTCTGCTAAGGTGACTGAGCCTGATCTACTGACTCAGATATTAGCACTGTATAGTTCACATCCCAAGAAAACATGTCCTCAACATCAGTTGATGCAGTCATAATCACAGTCACAGTCATGTAGTCATGCCGTTTTAACATGTAAGACAAAGTGAATGTGTATTAGGCCAACATGCGGGGACTCTCAGCGGCACTTTAGAGTGACTTTGTGACCATGACATTCAGCCGACCAGCGCATTGTATTTTCCTTGCAAATAACCAAACCGATTTTTTTCCATTTTAGTTACGAGAAGTAGGATATCTTGTCGTCGAAATGGAAGTCAACGATACTGATTGTTCCTCCAGTAGATTTTTGTTTTACATCGATGAAGTAAGTCACAGCTGCGAAGTTGCGTTATGGAATTGCGTGAAATTGCGTAACAATGACAACTTAGTTAGTACAGAAAGTCGGCTTTCCTGAATGCTTCGAAACTTAGTAAAATTCGGCTAGATCAGTTTATTCAAGTTACCAAAATGTGCCAACGTTGTACAGTTGCCAGATATTTTATCTTTACGTTAATTATGAGGATAACTTTACAGCATTCTCTATTTTCCGAATATACACGAATAACTCATAGATGTGAGTTTTCTGAACTTCGAAACGTGCAAATTTTGACCTTCTTTGCTCATTGCTTTTGCAAATCAACCTATTTGAAGGAGATCATTTGATATATTTTAGAATTCCAACCTTTATTGAAATGTACACCCGTAGTTGCCATTTAATTTTCAAGTATCGCATATTTGGGATAATCCCGCCACGACATAACTTTGCAAGGTAAAACGCTTTTTTTTCGTTTCGCGAAATCTCCTAAACAAATGCAACATTTCTCCTCTACATTCTTATAGTAATATAGTTCAATTTCTACAAATCTTTGGAAGTAGAAACAAACTGCATCCACTCATACTACTACGTACAATAGAAATTTATCATGGCAAAGATATTTATACATGACACATGTGTTACCTTACCAATTTCATTCTTATGCATGAAGATGTATGTTATGAACATATTTCTTCTCTAGGGTCCTTCTGCCGGATACTTTAAAATTCCCGTGAGCAACAGCAATAACGTTACATTGGCGCAACCGCTTGATTATGAAGACATAAACAATCATATCGTCACACTTTTGGTTGCAGATGTAAGTATGCTTTACAGTTATATTTTTAAGGTTTTAACCGCTAGCACACCAATGATGTCATTGTTTGTAGAGTTCACGCAGTTGCACTGTCGGCAGATCAGAGGAGCCCTGGCTGCAGTGTTAAAGGTACTCTGTCACCGTAAATTTGAATATTCCATACATGGTAAAGGGGCGGGGTCTAGTGTACTACCCCGTAACACCTTTAGCTGTCAGTCCTCCATATTCGATACGTGAAAACTCATGCAGACGACGCTGCGAAATATGCCATGGTTTGTCGTGTGGGGCGCCCTTTTTAAAAAGCGGCCACCCGCGTAAAATCTGTTAGTGGCTGTTACAAAAACAGGTGACCGAATACCTTTAATATGATTACTTCTTGTTCCAGGGGAACCCTGATTCTGGTGAGCGATACGGCAACGCAACTCTCAACGTAACAGTTTCTGACGCGGACGATTTGAGTCCTATCTTCGACGCCCCCAAGTACACCGCAAAAGTTACAGAAAAGCAGACAGATGTTTGGTTAAACGTAACACTATATGCATTTGACCAAGATATGGATATTAATGAGCCTGTATACTACAGCTTCGCAGGTAATAACATTAAAAAATCGAATGTCGCCAAAGCGTAAAAGGGTGAAAACCAGTATTGAAAATATCAAGAATAAAAAGTAATGAACTATGTATACATTTTAGGTTTTGATCAAGGTGGAAGAAGCTTTTAATGTTTCTGAAATATTAAAGTTTGCTGTGTCGAGCCTATCGGCTGTGTACAACTATAGGCTGTGTACAACGATTAGGCGACGAAGGGCTTTCGGGTGCGTTCATCAGTTGCCTTTGAGTAAGTTATGGACACACGCATTGCAATGAATCTTTTAGTGTCATCAAAACCACTTCGTCTAACATGACATTGTATACAATTTTTCTTTGGTTGAATACTTTCGTAGAAAATGATATAAATCATCTCAATTTCAGATCCGGAAAGGAAAAATGACTCAATTTTCGCAAACGAACACTTTACAATGGACTATGACACCGGTTTAATTACAGTAATTGGAGAGCTTGACAGAGAAGCGTATATCGACGGAAAAGTCACCTTTGGTGTTCGGGTATGATTACATACTATATATGACGGTAGCTTACATATAATTATGAATAGATATTTTCTTTTCTTTTCTGTTTCAATATGTGGCGTCCGATGCTAGATATCGTGAAAGTAATCTCCGTACAACCTAAACGATACATTTAATGGTTTGAATATGTTTGATTTCTAATTAACTGCATGTACCAGTAACTCGACGTATTTGAAAAAACGGGAGGGAGTAGCCAGATAAATATTGGTAGCTAATCGGGTATTGGAAAATTTGCAACGTTATGATCAAAAAGAAACTCAGTGTAAATAATCTAAACATTTGGAATCTAGAATAAATTATACAGATTCAAACATATGTAGATTTAAAATCTGAAATATACAGTAACTGTTATTCCGAATCGGTGATGTTTTTATTAAATCTTGCGAATTTAATCAAAATATATGTAAATAGGGCGAATAGTTTCTAAATTAACCTGATATTTCTTATTTGATATCAATGTACGATCTTCATGACTGTTTCTGAAGGTAAGACATTTAGGGAACTGAAAAAATCGATACCAAGCTGGCTATGATTATTGTCATTGTCTGTCTTGTGTAGTATCCCGATGATAAGCAACTTTTGCGGTCAGTATTATAGCGTTCGCAAGCACATAACTATTTATGGTCGATCGTAAGTCATTGAAACACTGGTTTGTGAAAGATATGTTTTCTGCCCCATTAGTCCACAAAGGAAGGTTTACCCAACTGGCTGCCGGACTACATTAAGAGCTATTTATTTCAAACTTACCCGTCAAATTTAACAGTTATTCCAAACTGTTAGGGAGCTTATTATTACGAGGCGGATGGGCTTGGGGAATACAGGGGTGGTCCATCATGAAAAGTGTGACCCTTCTCAAGTACCTCTATCTTATATGTGACCCTCCTCTTTTCCACTTTGTAAAACATGACCCTCCCCTTCAAAGTTGAAACTTCAAATGTGCGTATGACATTTTCAAAACCGCATTGTTCGATAGAGTACCCTATGATCAGACCCCTTCGTTTGTGGTTCTGTCATTCTTATATTCTTTGGAATTCTGGATTGTTTTCCATATTTATGATACGAATGTCTTGCCTAGTCTGTCCACTCAAATCAAGCACAATAATATTAATTGTCAAACATAAATAAATGCGCAGATATAGCTAGTAAAGTATGGGGAGAGGGAATTGATAATAATTTACTTCATAGACTTCCATGTATAATGCAATTACATTTCAGCGAAATTCTAATTTCACATTTGTTGAATACATTATGCACTTTTAACCACCTGAATCAAGTCAAATAAATTCAATATCAATAATCAAACATAGAAAACTGCTCAGATATAGCTAGTTTTGTATTTGAAAGAATGTTTTATCGGTTTTCCCCAAAGACACCCATCTAAAGTTAACGTACATTTTCGGGTGAAATTCCAATATCACACTTGTTGAACACAAATGCACTTCTAACCACCCTACTGTAGTAAAAAAATTCATATCAATACATGTTTAATAGTTATAAATGCACAGATTGAATTGACTTTGTACGAGCCTCAGGGAAATTGACATTTTTGATGTGAGACGATTGGAACTAATTTGGGAGAATAGGATCTTTCAATTGTTCAAATTTATCAAGAGTGTTTGCCCTATAGCTGAAAGTTGCAATATTACAATTAAAAACAAGTGAGTTGCACTTGTACATTTCTTAGACTTTCTCAAGTCCAACACTTCTCTTGGTAAATAATGAAGGCCCCTTACTACTGACACATTCCCGTTAGCGTTGTGCACTGAAATAACAACTACATGTTCTACGGACCGTCTCGGTACTGAAAATATATTAAATTATCGGTTAAGTCTACTAGCCCTTGTTAATAGATGACAGATTCAGATGCACGACAGATTCAATTGCGAAGAAGTTTTCATCCCGAGGGCATCTTTGCGTGTGAATTCGATAAATATAATTTCAGTTGATAATGACATTTATCTTTGAGAAGGTTAGAAATTTTTCAGAAGCACAATGCATGCATGATTACGATAATAAAAAATGAATCGGAATTGCAGAAATAATTTAGTGCAGACTATAATCACGTGACCCAAGAGTCAACAAAATGCTTATTGTGTGAAGATCCTGAGCGTTCCACCTAACATTTGTCATTGTTACTGTTGGTTTGTATACTCACGGTACAGGCTGCACAGAACAACACTCGTGGCTATCACATCTACCACTACAGAGATGCGTACGCATCGCTAGAAGTCACTATTCTCGATGTCAACGACAATGCCCCCAACATGAGTTCAACTGAGTACACAGGTGAAGTTCAAGAGCATTCCCCTGAAGGGACGTTTGTCTGCGTAGTCATGGCGACTGACATCGACGAGGTAAGAACCTGTATACTCTGTGTTTCATTTTTGTTCTCTACAAAATAAACGAGCGGGACATAGTACACCAAGATGGTGCAACCTTGCGAATCCAAATATTTTACATTCCAAATCCAAACATTTTACATTCCCATATATATGACTTGCTTTTCAATTATGTATTGGCATATACATCTTATAATTCACCCTGCCATCCCCTATCCCCTGATACCATATTCACCCATCATATTGAAAACAATGGGGACGTGCGAAATTTTGTTGATGAAAGGGGAAGTCATGGGATGTTATCACTTTCTTTCCCAGTCAACATCTTTAATTAAAGGGAACAATGTCTTTCCTACTCTTTTTTCCTCAGAAGTACACGTGTCTATCGATCATTCACTAACAACAAATACTAACACCAACCGCGTGATTATTTTTGTGACTCGTCCATAACCACGGTCTCGTAGAAAGTCAAGGAACAACGTTGACTAAAATAATCATCTGCAAAAATACACCCCAGAATATGAAATTCACTTCTCGTGTATTTTCTTCTTTGTCAGGGAGACAATGCTGTCTTCGAATTTGTCGTCGAGTCGGATTTCAACATGTTCAGCGTTGACAAACCGACATCTCTTACTCCGACCACAGCTATCAGCTACATCCGTGTGAATGATTCAACAATGCTTGATGCCGAAAGGATAACATCCGTTAATTTCACGGTAAGTTTTTTTTTTCGGA
>LD359771.1:2850-14498 GCA_001465055.1 Ptychodera flava | reverse complement strand
TCCCGGATGACAATCAACAGGGAAGAAATTTTGTTCAACGCATTTAAATTTGAACGGAAAGGTCGTCTCAAACTTGTGCCCATCTAACTATTTGGATTGGTAAAACAGTTCAAGTCCGTATGTATAATAAAGGCTGGTTTTTATTGCTAAAACCAGACGTTTCGGCTGTATACAGACAGCCTTTATCAAGGGCTGAAAATAAAAGAAGAAAAAACCAGATGAATGCAGCGGACTCATAAAAACTATTTGACAAGAAATTCATGTTTGTCGATGGTGTCAGAACGGTGGCAAACATGTGTATGATTCTCGTTCCGCCAAGTTTGAACTCGTTATATTCTACCCATAGAGGTCTATCAGGTACTGCCAGATCGACGGGCTAACTTTGTGTTTCCTGATATTGCGTTCAAAAGATAAAATCTCCAACCTCTTTATTTTTCTCCAAAGCATCCAGAAAATGCGAGAATGCTACTCAAAGGAAAAGTTCGGATTTTGACTTAGTGTATGTCTTTGAAAGCCAATACGTTGGTTTTTGGTTTGGTTGTAGTTCGTTTCATATCATGCTAAAAAAGCTGCATTTGTGCGATGTGTCTGAATTTCTTGATAGGTGTATGCTGTTGAGACCCTCACTTCGCAAAAGTACGAAAGCATGAAGGCTGATGTATTCGTTTCTGTGCTCGACGTCAATGACAACTCACCCGAATTCGTTCAAGATTCGTATACCGCAGAAGTGTATGAAAATATCACACTAGAAACCAGTTTGACAACGGTAAGTGTTTTTGGTCTATTCTCCACTATTGTGAGTGTAAGATTTGTAAAATGCAGTTTCTTGCTTCTCCGCAAATATCATGACGAAATGCGAACTTGTCAACAGCCTTGAAATGCGAGATGTGAAATGTTGCTGTTGATCACTGTTCTTTAGTTCGAACTTGTATTTCTCTTCCAAAATGCACACATGTTTAAGTATTTTGTTGCAGAGGTTAATAATTTCTCTTTCAACACACCCAAAGAAAGGAGAAACATGTACTCGTAACAGGTATATTGCATGTCATAACAATTATAGCATTTCTGATCTTCAATGGGAGCGCCTAGTTTACGGTGTGAAAATCTGACTTTGGCATCAAAAATTGCATCTGAACAAATTCAGAGAAACCGTTCCCTTATTCAAAGCAGTGATTACTCAGTCATCACAAATGTGCATATCCAAAAAAGAGGTGCCTTATCGAATTTGTATAGATCATCAATAACTCTACATGGCTACACACTTGGTTTTTGCGTAGCCATTTAAATAAAATAAGTGACCGACTACTACAGAGGCAGTTTTCCTTCTATGTCACAGGTGGAAGCCAATGACCTTGATCAGGGCAAGAACGGTGACATAACCTACAGCATATGGTCAGTCACCGACAATGGGAGCGCTATATTCACCATCAACGAGACAAGCGGAGAGCTGCTGGCGACCAATGAACTGGATACTCTCGATGCAGATACCATTGACAGTTACATGGTTGTAGTCATAGCAACCGATAACGGTGACATTCCACGGTAAGACCGACAATACCTTGTTACCACATGATCTCTGGATATATGAAATTATTTAATTTCTCCTCTCCCTGGTCAGTTTTTCTATATGTCAGCCTGTCTGTGACCCCCCTTTCTCTCTCGACTCCCTTGAAATATTTCGAAGAATTCCTTCTCTCAACTTTCTCATTTCACGTCTTTAGGGCTATGACTCAATTTTACAGGTAACATTACAGAGCAATTGTATTTCTACCAGCAAAACAACTTCGACATTATATGTTTATCTTCATGAGTGTACAATTGACCATACGGTTGTCAAGTGACGATGGTGCGGTAGTAAAGATTTTTTTCTCTCTCTCTCTTTCGGTTAACTTTGTCATTGTGTTGTTCCGTTTCCATAGTTTTGGCGCTCAAAAACTGAACAACTCGAACAGAGCTAAAATGGCCGAAACCTTGCCGAATAAATCCCTAACACGGCTTAGTATTCAGCTTCCATGTTTTACTTCTCTGTATCCTTCTGGCAGATCTAACTTAACCAGTGTCATGGTAACAGTCCTCAACGTGAACGACGAGCTACCCGAGTTTCTCGGATCCCCGTACAGTGCTAGTATCAGCGAAGGGGCTCTCGTCGGCGCATTCGTCTTCGGGCTGACGGTACGTATAGCTCCAACAATACTGGCAAGTTTGTCACTTTGACAAAATCACTTGCTCTATTAAAGTCGATCATTTGATGAATGGAAATAACAAATTTCACAAAATACCACTTCTCCTACTTGATTACGTATAATCTTTACAGAAAGTCGACATAAAAGGAGTAACTGTACATTTGAATTGCTATTGTCATTCTCAGACGCCAAACGTTGTTAAATGTTCACGCATGGCGAATATAAACTGTCTATGAAGCCGTCATATCTAGCGTTTGGACCCTACATACTACTTTCTACTGGAAGCAATCCCAGCGAGTGAAAGGTATACAGTCACCTGTAATTTAAATATGCCCATATATGGTAAAAGGGGCGTTCCCTGGTATTCAAAATGCCCATGTGAGGGCGCTATTTTTAAAAGGCGGCCATCCGCTTAAACTCTGTGATTGGTTAGAGTTTCTCTTTTCATGGTAACTGGCAAAATTGGAACAGGTGACAGTATACCTTTAACTATACCGTCAGGGAAACACACAGCGTTTTCATGGGCTGAATTATAAATTTCTGTACATTTTGAGAATATCCGCGATGATTGTTGTGTTTGCAGGCAGTCGATGCTGACGGAGATAGACTCACCTATTCGATCGTAGATGGACATGATGAAATGTTCTCTATAATTAATATGACGTAAGTACCTTGTCTCTATAGGAGAAAGTGACGTAGCCGTGAGACTTTATGTCGAACCAACCATGACGAATTTCTTGTTAATACCGAAACACTAAATGCTAAGCAGAAGTTGGCCATTGTTTATAGGTTTATTGTGAGTCGAAATTTTTGATGGAGAAACAGAAAAATTTGATTTTATGGATGTTCAACCCATATTTACTATTCATCCAACACACGTTCATCAGTTCCTTTTGTTTACTTTTAAAGCGGTGAAGTTTCCATCGCAGAGGTTCTTGACAGGGAATCCAAGGCACAGTACAATATATCAGTTCAAGTGACTGACGGATATCACGTAAGTTAATCAGAAACCAACTTCCTAGTCATCTCTGCCTGCCGCCTGTCTGTCTGTCTGTCTGTCTGTCTGTCTGTCTGTCTGTCTCTCTGTCTGTCTCTATGTCACTGTCTCTCTGTCTGTCTGCCTGTCTGTCTGTCTGCCTGCCTGTCTGTCTACCCGTCTGTCTACCTGTCTGTCTGTCTGTCTATCTGCCTGCCTGCCTGTCTTTCGGTCTGTGCATATATGTATGTTCGTATGTATAGGCGGGTTGGTTGGTGGATGGGTTGGTAGGAAAGTACATATTTACGTATATTTAAATACTCATCTTACATAATGCAAATTTTCACCTATTTTACTTTGAAGCCATGGAGAACTATTTTATTACATTTTGAGATAGATGCATTTTTTAGGTTGACCCCAACGATCAAAAATTGTGAACTGTTCATACCAAGAAACAATCAACTGTTGCATGTTAACGCTGTCTGTTATCTTCAGCAACCTGTTGAATCTTACCTCGTCGTCGACGTGACCGATATAAACGACAACAACCCAAACATAACAGCCAACAACATGTCCGTGTGGATTCCTGAGATGGCAATGCACGACATCACAACGGTCCAAGTGAGTAAATTTTAATAGCTGTAACGAGTTTACGTTTTACCACAGCGATTCCGATAGAAATCCATAGGACGTGAAAGTTGGTATTCGCAAAGCAACCAGTCTCACATGAATCGACAGTTATTCAGTATGCCAATCTGATGACGACCTATTGAAATTATTAAAATATGTCATAATTTATGAGTTTTTTTTGTTTTACCCTGTACTACTTACTCTGTCTTGTGTTTCTGTTTATTTGCCTCAACAAGGCGGAAGATCCTGATGCAGGCATGAATGGTCAAATCTCTTATCGCATCGATGATAGAATGAACGAGTAAGCGTCATTTTATTCTTTGAATAGATCTAATTTCAAATATCTTGCCAAGTCAAATTTGTCTGTTACTATGTTTTCGATGCAGGCATTTCGTACAATGTTCGACGTTGTTGCTTCGATCACCTGCTTCGAAACTGACCAATCATCGCTGTTCTTTCATCCGATAATGATTGTAGTTCTCTTTCTATGTGACGACAAAGACAATAATTATGAATTTCACGGCAATAAATACGTCAAAGCACCGGTACAGCCTTCAGAAAGAAGTAGCAAACAACGAGAATCAATTCACTTCTCTAGTTTTTACGCCATTTTCTCTCTCAATTCAGGAAATTCAACGTAACCAGTGCCGGACTCGTCACCATGGTCCTAGCGCTGGACCGAGAAGAACAAGCCGTACATGAAGTCTACGTCTTGGCGGTCGATCACGGTAGAAGTCCCCGGACAGGCCTAGTGGTCGTGACCGTGGAACTGACTGACGTGAACGATAACGAACCAAGGTTTGAGCACTCAACATACAACGCCACAGCGCCCGAAAAGGTCATAGGTTATCACGTGACGACAGTCAAGGTGATTATTGATCCCGGCATAATTCAACTCGAGTGTCACCGCAGAAATAATTATCCGAAAAGACTCGTATTCTCTGTATTCTGTGATTTCTGAGCAATAAGCTGTAAACACAATCCTCATACTAACTATACATTTTGGCTCAAATATTATAAACGCATTCATCATCATCATCATCATCATCATCATCATCATCATCATCATCATCATCATCATCATCGTCTTCCTCCTCCTCCTACTTGTCACCACCAACATCACTGTCACCATCACTACTACCACCAACACCGACAAAATATTACCGCTATATCACCATTTTTCAACAGGCTATCGATTTAGACGAAGGCCAGAATGCCATCGTCAAGTACGGCATTGTCGGCGGTACCAATCACGATGTCTTTGACGTCGACGCCGACACGGGCGAAGTGAGAATCAAGAGGGCAGTAAGCATAGCGGACGGTGAAACTTTGGTAGTCCACTTAGAAGCCTATAACGATGTGGAGTACTTTTACGACGATATGATCAATGATACAACTATATTGACTGTCACTTTAATGGTAAGTCACAACAGACTTCTGGAACAACGAATTGAATTGAGCTTTCTTTGAACAATATGCTACATAACCATAGACAGTAGAAGGGAAAGACAATATAACGTTGTTCTCCCTCACAGGCGTCAAACTTTGCCCGGAAAATTACTTAATATCGCAAAAGCTTCGCATTGAGATGTTAAAATTTACATAAGGTGTCAATCTTTGTTGTCCCTTTAACTTGTCACGCTTGACGGCTCTGAGAGTCGTGGAGGTTTTCTTCCTCTTCATAAATTCCAGATTGAACAAGAGAACATTAAAATAAATCTGTCGTTTCTCTAACAGGAGACCAATGCCACGAACGTATATGATCCACAGTTTAACGCTACAGTATACCAACTATCTACGGAAGAGAATGACCACAGTGGTATTATGGGTAACCTGGTCGGCCGAGTGTATGCCAGTGATCCAGACATCGATGGAGAAATAGTCACTTATGGTTTCTTCTTCGGAAATGAACTTGAGCAGTTTAACATCTCACAAGTAAGCCTTTTTTCTTTAAATTTAGAAAGCATTACAGGCATGCTAGAATGCCAAAATTCGAAATTTGCTCTAAATATAGCTTTAGCTGCATGACTAAAACGCAAATTTGGCGTAATTATTTCTCTGTACTAGATGCGTGCGCATTCTGTCACCCAATTTCGGAGACAAATTCATAGTGGTAATAACGTGAATAGTAATATTAAAGGTATACAGTCACCTGTAATCTAAATATGCCCATATATGGTCAAAGGGGCGTTCCTTGGTATTCAATATGCCCATGTGAGGGCGCTGTTTTTAAAAAGCGGCCATCCCCTTAAAATCTCTGATTGATTATTAGATTTTCTTTTTCCATGGTAACTGTGGCATAATTGGAACAGTTGACAATAAACCTTTAACTTTGCGAAACAAGTTCACACACCGTGGATGCTTTTTGTCGCCGAATGCCCTCGAAAGAAAGTGTCATCGGGGAAAAACTCAAAAAATGAAGTAGGCCTCTATATCTATAAATATGTAACCAACCGACTGCTTCTATATCTTTTATGATTACAATATTTATTTTTCTGCATCATTTCCGTGTAAAAATTAATCAAATAAATTATATTTGCGTTTCCCGACTATCTTTGTTTATGTTCCAGTTAGACTTTTATGACTGACTCTGAAAAGAAAGCTAAGGATTTGCGCAGTTACATGCCTTTCTGTGGGAGTCATTGTTCAGAAGTTGCATCCAACAAAGGCCTTATGATTGTCATATTTAGTCACACTTCGCTTTCCACAGTCCAGTAAATAACGAAAGAATTCTCAGATATTGTCTGCCATTTGAACACTTCAAATATTAAATGAGACTGTGTTAAAAGACGGCAATCAAAGTAGTTTGCGCCTCGATAATGAAAGATTTAAACTTTCACTCAAACTTTCCTCAAGCAAAATTTCAACCATTCTCTTTCTAAATCAAGAATAAAAGTCGTTTGTCACCGTGCAAATTTTGGTAGTAGTGAAAAAAATTACATTTACCCAATGTCTACCAGTACTTGGATTTCAAACTGACCGTCATCCCTGTGTTATCTCTATAGCGAAAATTCAATTCCTTTTTTTTCTCAAAATTTATCCAGCGAAAACGGCTTTATTCACTCCATTAACTTCAAAATGAACCCCTCACAAGAGGGAGGCCAAAAGAATACTGTAAAAGTTTGAGAGTCAGAATATCGGTCGCAGTAAAGTATCCACATTTTACTTATTAATTGATGTTGACTGATACATGTGACTGAAGTTTATATATTGTTTTCTTCTGAAGCAGGGTGAGATTACAGTCGGTGGAACACTAGACCGAGAGACTAAATCCTCGCATATCTTGTTCGTCTATGCTGAAGACAATGGTTTTCCACCAAGAACGGTGAGTTACATTGGAAACCATTCAATTATCTGAAAACGAGTAGGTAATGTATGAGCTTAATCAATTAATACGAGTAACCTTTGCTTTGAGACCGAACTATTTATAATATGACGTTAAAAATGCAATATGTACGCATCATAAATGTAAGGTTATGAACAAGCTATTACATTCACATTCATTAACTTTGCCTTGCCTTGTATCGGTGAAAATCGATGAGACAACAAACAGATCTTTGAATACTATGCAGAGACAGTGAAGGGGTAGCTATTGGCACACAGTGTCACAGTTCGAAGTCATGTTAGAAACATTTAATGTATAGTATTTATTCATCACAATAATTGATAAATCTGTGTAAAATTCGCTGGAAACGATTGGAACTAATTTGGGATAATTGTTTTTTTATATTTTTCAAATTTCTCAAAAGTGTTATGAGCCCTATAGCTGAATGTTGCAGTAATACTAATTACTCATGGAACAAGTGTGTAACTTATAAAGAAAAAGGTTACATTTGCAGACTAAATCGACATTGCTTCACCATCCAATTATCCCAAATCAGTTCGAATCATGTTACAAAAAAACAAACAAAAAACCCACAAAACAAATCAGTACGCAAAATAGTTAATTGCTCAGTAGAAAAATTTTCTTGAGAGTCTGGATTTAACCCTAGAAACATGGAGAGAATCTGCCTGTTGGTCAATCCCACATCGCAACGCGGTATAAACAGTTGAAATAGTTACTCCTGTGTCCATGTCTTTTAAGGGTTATTGCACTGTGGAGATCGAGGTTGAAGACGTGAATGACAACCTACCTGAATTTGGGCAAAAATTGTACGAGGCTACCGTCCTTGAAGGCACAAGTGGTGACGTCATTGTCAAAGTTGTGGTAAGGAGAAGCAATACGTCACACTCTCAGATGTTCAACTTTTCAGAACATCACAATTTCTTAGGATAGAAACGCGTTTAACATTGAAACGTTTTTGGAATGGTCGACTGACACCAGTTTCATACCCAGTACTAGCATTTTAATACCCTAGTGTATGGCTGCGGAACTCTTAAAGGTTCTTTATGCTGTTTATAGACGCTCTGAGACAATGAACGTAACGAAATACGCCGATCAGATGATGTAACGAAGAGATTCGGAGATCCTTCGTGACTTACTCATTATGTCCCACACACTTTTCTGTCTTCACTAGGCCACGGACAAGGACACTGGTGTGCGGGCAGAGATAGTGTACCGTTTCAACGACACCGGTGGCTTCTACGATAGTTTCCAGATCGACAACACCACCGGCGAAATCACTCTCACTGAGCCGCTGCACCTAAACGGAAGTGACGTATTGATCGATTTAGTGGTCGTCGCCGACAACGTTGTTCCCTACGTAGGTCCACAAACCGACAGCAACGTCGCCAATGTCGCCGTAACTGTTCTGGTAAGAATAAAAAATGTTGGGAATAAATTGGCCACAAGGATAACGATTTGCCTTCTACGCAGCATGGTTTCCCAGTAAATTTAAATCTATTCTAAAATTCTTTGAAAAAACTGGATTAAGTTAACATTTTACAAAATTTGAAAATTTTGTACTATTCAGTAAGCTACTTTGGTCCGTTCCACCACTACTACTACCACTTCTATAATATTGCTACTGCAACGAACCTGTTTATCCTGTATAAGATAAACGTACATGGAATTTATGCGATACACAAATTGAATGAAAGTGTCAGCCTCATATTTACTTCTGATTGGCTTAATTTGGCCCGAATAAATTAATTTATATCTCATGAGGGACTTGAAGCAGCCGTGAGCGGCTATATCTTAAGTCTGATGGTATATATTTGGCATGTAGGCAACAAACGCTACCAATAAGTACGACCCGGAGTTCAACAGTACGCGATACCAACTGTCTGCCGACGAGAATGACTACAACGGTGTTGTTGGTGAGCTGGTCGGCCGAGTGTATGCAAGCGATCAAGACATGGACGGGGAAGTCGTGGCCTTTGGTTTCTTCTTCGGAAATGAGAACCAGACGTTTAATCTGTCAGACGTAAGCGCCCTTTTTATCGATGTGCCACCACGTTTGTCGTGATACTACTAATAGATTGAATGCATGTCTGTATCACCCCTATTTGTAACAATCAACCCTATTTTGTAACACCAACCCATATTGTATCAAAGTTAACCCTATATGTAAAACTAACCCAATTTGTAACAAACCTTAACCCTATTTGTAATATAACCCAATTTGTAACAAAACCTAATTTTCAAAAATACATGGCCGTATTTGTTTAAATTGTTATAAGATATGCATATTTGTATTTTTGGTGTCAACGTTGCAATGCCCAAATGTGTAATTCAATACGTAAGACATAAATATATAATGACAACTTACCCAATATATATTATGGATATCCAATATGTGCATGGTTACACTCAATCTAATATGTAAAACTAAAACTCTATGTATATGTAATAACGTAGGTTCATTTCACATATTGGGCGAATTACCGTTTGGAGTGATTCGGACGTCACATCCTGTGGGATACAGAGAAGTGTGCACATAATAATATTGTAGAAAGATAATAGAGCATAAAACATATATTTCAATGATAAAATTGACACTGAGTTTTATAAGCATTATATGTTTCATGGTGAGATATTTCAATTCTGTCGTTTTTGCTGCAGTGTCAATCCTTATTGTGATATGCCAATCTCATTTTAGTCGTCTGAACGATTTGTGACACGAAATTTATTTTAATTTTTGTTGATGCATAATGTTGCATAGTGGACATAATTGGTATATATGTAACATGTTGACACATGGCATACATTGCATTATAACACGGTGATATACATATATATCTCACAGGATGGCACATTGTCGGTCAGCGGCATTATCGATAGGGAGGAACAGAGCGCATTCACGCTGGTCCTGTTTACAGAAGATAATGGTCTACCCCCAAGAAAGGTTAGTCTAAAATACGTTAACCTAAAATACGTATACTTTTGGCTGTCTCACATCTAAGAAAATATACTTAAAGCGTCATCGGATGATACATTTTCATTTAGTTAGTGTTTTATTTGTTCTTTTATCTGTTGAGTTTCTTGTTCTGCTCCTACAAGTATGCCAAATGTCTGGTGGCCAATCATCACAAGCTACGCATGCGTTATGTCCAATGATTTTGTCAACTGAAAATAATCCGGACTAATGAGATCGTCATGTATAGGAAGTACGCTTGTGTTCACGAGACCATTATTTTGTAACTCAAAATGTTCAGGAGAAGAAGAAAAAGTACTCGTTTGCTAAAAGAGAGATAATAATAATTTTATCAAAAGATGCAGCCTTTATTTCTTTGATCAGACTGACTGTGTGATAATATGAGTGTCTTTGAGTGCTGTAATTGTTCCCACAAAAACTTTAGTGCAACATTTTTACCAATTTTTATGAATTTTTCTGTAATTGTTTTATAATTTTGGACCAAAGGGACATCACATTTCGTTGGCCACAGTTTGTTATTAACATTTTGACAAAAATTTGAAAAAATTGACAGGAGCATATTTTCTAAAGGTGACAAAAGTTGACTTTTGCGGTCAAATGGTTAACGCGGTGAACTGTCTTTCACAACCAGGGTTACACCGTGGTTGAAGTAGATGTGAAAGATGCTAACGACAATCCACCACAGTTCGAGAAGAAGGAGTATAACGTGACGGTCGCTGAAGGAACGAGCGGTAAAACTGTGTTGAACGTGACGGTAAGCCAACCTATGTGTGTGTCCATGCGAAATACAGGGCTTTTGTGCGCGCAGTAATAAAATGACAGACGTAGAAGCAAATTATGTCGTGTAGGCTAAGTTTCAGAGGAGTTTGACGAGAGAGAGGTGCACCCTATAGATACATTTATAGTAAGAGCACAATTCCTCTAGCAGATTTTCCAAAGTGGAAAGTGTTTGTTTATGATGCACATGCTCATGTCGTCTTGTCACCCAGCTCTTGATAAAGTCTTCACAGGAAGACCTATACTTACAGAGAATGAAGACATTTTACCAACTTCTTTCACTATTTTTTGTTTGTACTAGGCTATCGATAAAGATATTGGAACAAATGCGGAGGTCAGGTATGCCATTAATAGCGAAGGCGCCCCCTACGACAAATTTGAGATAGGAGCAGCTACCGGTGAGATATCAGTTGTTCAGCCTTTGAACGCCAGTGAGACGGACGTGTTTATTCTATTGGAGGTGGTGGCGTATAATGATGTTCCGTACGTCGGCCCGGATTCTCCAAACGACACTGCTACTGTGTTGGTGATAGTTGAGGTATGGTACGCTACATAATTCTCTTTTAGACACTTCGTCAGAAATACTTGTTCATTTGCGAATCCAGTTATTTCACAACCTTTGCTGATGAAGAGTGCATAATTCTGAACGTGTATGAACGAAGTTTACGCTGAATTCAGGCTTTATCGGCAACTTTTATTGGTGCAAAGTATGTCCCACTAAAGAAAGTAACTATTTTAAATGTAAGAACGAGCAAATTATGGCGG
>LD359738.1:0-13063 GCA_001465055.1 Ptychodera flava | reverse complement strand
TATAATAGTTTAGATTTTATGACCGGGTAATACATTATTTTAATATATATTGAGTAGAGCATGTAAATATTTTTCAGGTATCTGAAGAGAAAACTTTTGCAATCATGTTGTTGAGGCGCCACTTATGTTACATTTCATTATAGTTTATATGAACATCACAGTCCTGACTCACAAATCGCTGTCTGACACCTTACCATGCGAATGGAATAGCACTTTTACATCTTAACGTTAATGCTTCTCATGCATCAAAATCAAACCAATATTCCAGAATCCAGCTCACATAACGCCATCTGCCCCGCTCTGCTGCAGCATTGCAAGTGAAACGGGTCTCTCACCGTGTCTCGCATGCACTTTCACCAGTAGTCTTCCCAAAACATTAAAACTATTGTTTTGAATAGATACTATGAAGGGCATACTAAATAATCCTTCGGAATAAGATCACCGGCAAATGCAAGAGGCAAAGGAAATGGTACCTATAGAACATGTGTGTCTGCTCACCGACAACGCTCAACATTAAACTAACAGTTCCTTAGCAACAGGTTTTGCCTTTATTTCAATGACTGGAGAGAACCGCTAGGGCCGTTCACTTATTCACAACCTGACAAATTGTGGCCAACTTCAACTGGCACTTGCACGTACACATTTGATGACTCACAACTCAGGGCCAAGCTGCAAGTAAATTTTTCCCATGACGATTAAACAGGATTAATTTCAATGTTCACAGTTTGGGCGCCATTCAAGTGCAAATCAGTGTCCTGTTTGTGCATGCATTCCAAAAATGTTTTAGTCCATATCATGTACTTTTAGTAAAACTATTTTGATTGGCTACAGGCCGAAAAATTAATGTGCGGCGTCCAATCAAAGACAGCATACTAAATTAAGTTTTTAACTGTCGAATTTCGTCGTTTTACTTGAATTGTAGAGGCAATGCTTCCAGCGCAATTACTTCTGAGCATTTTAAAAGATCAGGGATGTTTATTTAACTCATTTCCTTCACAATCTATTTTTGAATCAAAATAACACATAATGAAGTCGAAGTCTGACTGTAACGGATTCCATTTCAAAACAATTTATATAGTTAGTCTACTTCATACTTAAGAAAATCAATTTAAACTTCTTGAATAATAAAATCATGCATGAAGTGTGAATCAATTTGTCAACAATGTCTTCAACAATTTATGGGCAAAATTCAGTGTGTTTTTACCGACATGTAGGCAGAATCATTTGTATCGGACGGGTAGTAATACGCTGGTAGCTACAGCTACTCAAATGCCATATACATGGTTCTCTACTGTCAACAGTCTGAGTTTGAGCGGCAGCTTAAGACCAGCGATGATTGACAGTTGGGTTGTACAGTCGCCGCAAACTTTAAATGACTGGAATTTTGTTTTCGAAGTGTAGCTGGACACATACCGCGTGATAGGTCAGAGGTCATAACACTCATTGAGGCGATGGACTCTGTCCCTCGTTCTAACAGCAGAAAGAGACGGCTAGGACAATGTTCGCTAAAATACCTGTCCTACAGTGAAACACAGAACGGGATAAAACATGTGCGATCAACATTGATAAAAATATGCAGCAATAGCAACATATAAACATATAACTCCCTAGGAGAGAACGTACACATATCATTTCTAGGCATCAAATTCCAGTCAGTTTTAGAGAATTATATGTTTCATTATTTAACCAGTTTCGTGTTTTGACAGGTGCAGTACGTTGCTAGTAGACTGAATTAAAAGAGGGCATTGACTGATCAGGGAGGTTAGGTGACCTTGGAAGCGAGAATTAGCCATGAGTGTATATATAAGGTGCGGACTTTAATGAATCCAGAGATGTATAAGTATGTGAATTATCGGCTGAATGACAAAATGTGCCTCCATTGAAAGAACCAGCACATGTGTTGCATATATAAGTTTCAACGTGGACTGGTTATACCCTAGCGCACCTATTTGTATGACACGAACCCTATAGTGGGTCAATAACTGCGTCACGAATGCATCCGACTCTCACGAAATAATTAAAGCTCAATTGAAAAAGGTCATTTTGAATTTTCAAAGCAAATCAAGACAAATTTTCAGATGTACATGCCGTACTATTCGTGAGACTTAAATGAAACAATGTGCACAAGGCTATACTAGCTCATTGAATAATTACGCGTAATAGTATTTTTCTCTTAAAGTTTAAACACTACAGGGGCAAGTCAGAAAAGAAAGCTTTGAAATCACATACGATTTGAAGTGTATTATGTTGAACAATTGAACTGTGGACTTGACAGCGTTTAACACACAGATTTAGACCTCTAGGGCATGGATTATGTTGGGCAAATAGGCCATACCTAGCACGTCTATTAAAATTCATTAGTTTAATTTTCTTTCATTGTTATTAATGGTCACACGTGTGTATAAACTGACAGGGGCAATACATAATAAATTAATGTTTTATATAAAATTGTTTTCCAAGCAGGCATTAAAGTGTAACAATGCTAACAGTAATTTGTGACCGAAATTAATTTTGGTTTTACCAACATGTTGGCAAGATCATTTACATCGAAGGAGTAGTAATACGCAGCAGTCACAGCTACTCAAAGCAACTGCCAAGATTCAAAGCTTCAGATGTAGTCTGACACTGGCAATGATTAACAGCTTGGTAGTGTTGTACAGTCTCCGCATGCCTTAAAATACCAAGAGAATATTGTGTTCCAATCGCGACTTGACAAATGCGCGCGTGATGGGTTGGGGGCCATAGCTCTCACTCATTGAGTGGATAGACATTTGTACCTCTTTCTAAAAGTAGAAAGAGACAGCCATATTACTTTGCACTGAATTCTTGTCCTATGGTGAAACAGAGAACAGAATAGAAAGAATGCTGAATTAATACAGGGCACGAACTGATCAGTGGGGTTAGCTGACCTTGAAAGCAGAATTTTGCTACGCATATGCAAATGGAAAGTATGGTCGAAAACGACAATACGCATGAAATTTTATGTTTCATAGGTTGTGTATAAGTTGGAGCATATGTTTCTCACACTCAGGTGGGGGAATGATTTGGACTTCACTCATCACTCGTAAAAATAATGTTTATCGCAGGGCAACTCTAAACTCAAGCAGTAGATCGCTTGGTCTCTAAAAGTTCTTTACTCACTTTATATAAAATGAAAGCAGTGTGCTTAAATTTGAATTGTGAAGTCCAATGGGGCGTTAAGGGAATATATTTGTACACTCGTTCAGGCAAAAATAAAGGCAAAATTTAATGACTTTTAGATGAACGAGTCATGTCAAGTATTTTTACTTTTCAAACAATTGTCAAAAGAGAAGGCTAATGTCAGATGAAGTGACGCATTGTGAACTATCAGTGGTTCAGGATGGTCCTACTTAAATTTGTAAATCACAATTGTCCCATGGACTTGATAATATATTACCTTGAATGGAAATGATTATTGGACCAGTTTAATGTCATATTGTGGAGAACAAATAGGGCTTTCTATAGTATGCCGGGTTGCACATCATTGCATTTCAGCAATGCACTGCCATCAGGTATTTAAATTCAACTGACCAGTGAGGTTAATGGTTTCAATATTTTAAAATGGCAGGTAAAGTACAAGCAAATAAACTTGTGAAGCACGTGCTCTAAACCACATCACCTACAAAAACCCGTAAACACATGAACACGAAGGTGGGCCAACTGCCCAACTCAGCGTCTGCATTCTGTTTTAAGGTACATGTCCCTGTGTGTATGGAGGTTTGGTATAATTTGTAAATGTCCCCACATAGGGGTTCATTATTGCCTTGCCACTTATTCGCTGGAGTAATCTTTACATCTCTCAATACTGACTCAATATCCCCAATATTACTACGAGCTATGTAGTTTTGATGGAGTTATAAGAAAGAAACCTTGTGTAAATGAAAGCAAACATGACTTCGCTTCTTCTGATCAAATCACAATGATAAACATTGACATCTTGATATATTTGTAAATTTTTTACTGAACTGTGAACAAACTCTATTTCTTACCGAAATAGTCAATCAACAAATTTATTTTAGAAAAGAATCTTTACTTCTTGAGGTTTCATCAAAATTGCAGTAACATCACCAAATGATTCTGATTATGAAATACCGTCAACAGAAGTTAATGTTTGAGGTAAGTGAACAGATTTCCTAAATTTCGTGCAATTTATAAATTCGTCATTGACCTTACTGCAGAAATATATAAAGACAAATGCGTATTCAACAATTTCGATGGTCACACGTGTGTATAGAATGACATGGGTCAACACATAATCAATACACATGTTTTCAATAAAATTATTTTCCAAGCAGGCATTAAAGTGTAAACAATATCAAAAGTAATCTGTGACCGACATTCAGTGTGGTTTCACCAACACGTACACAAGATCATTTGCATCGAAGGGGGAAGACAAAGCTACTCATAGGCCATATACTTTGTTGTCCACTTTCAACATTCACAACTTCAGAAGCAGTCTGAGATTGGCAATGATAGACAGTTGGGTAATGTTGTACAGTCTTCTCATGTCTTTAAATACTGGAATTTGTTTTCAAAGTGTAGCGCGACTAAAGCGCGCGTGCTAGGTTAGGGGTCATAGCACTCATTGAGGCAATGGCCATTTTTACCTCATTCTAGCACTAGAAAGAGACGTCCAGGTTACTTTTCGCTGAATGCTTATCACAGAGTGAAACACAGAACAGGGTAAAGGATCCATCGATCCTTTTAGTACCGATAAAAATGTACAGCAATAGCTAATAACACAATAGGTATGATCATATACATAATGTTCCGGGTATTGAATTCATTTTTGTATTAAAGGAACACCGCAGTTTTTATCTCACGTCTTCACACATGTGAGCTAATGACGTAGTAGTGTCTGTCTCTCACAAACATCTAAACAGATTCAAGTCAGATTTCGTAGTCAGGTACAACATGTTAATGGCAACAGTGATACGATTTAGGTCTGTGTGGCTTGTATACTTATCAAGTATAGTAAATAATTTGTTTCATATAAGGGTTTCCTACGGAGACAGTCAAGACAATGTCGACATATGTCAATAATTACAGAACAAATTTTCATGAAACTTTTAGCTATTGAAAAACTGTGAACATTGTCATGAAAATGTGAGTGTCATGTCAATTATCTACTCATTTGAATACTTAATGAAATTTTGTAATTAGAGATATTACTCCGAAATTCCCACGCAAAATTTTATACCTGTCATAAATATTGATCTAATTGACAACTAATTTACTAACCAGCACTGAGCAGTATCAAAACAATAAACAGCTGATTTGCATATTTAATTAAGTTTTGTAATTAGTCATATAACTCTGAAATAACCTATGTTTGATGAAATCTGCTGCAGATGCTGATCCGATGGATATTTTACTATGTCGTAAAGCACACAGTAGTGTGAAGTTAAATGAGAGTTCATCTGTAAATTTAATGAACTTTGTAACTAGTGATACATAACTCTGAAATGATGGCACCAAATTTCATAAAACCTACTACAGATATTGATCTGATCAATGTCTCATTATCGCGTGAAGCACAGAGTAGAGTCAAGTTAATGTAGGATTCATTTGCATATTAAGTGCACATTTTAATTAGTGATATAACTCCGAAATTACAACATTGAATTTGATAGAACGAATTGCAGATGTTGATCTGACTAATATATCGAATTGTACAATTAAGCATTAAGTAATATCAAGTTATCAAGTTAAAGGGACATTAGCTGTAACTTTTGACTGATTTTTCACTACTCTGTTTCAAAACTACAGAATTTTTACTAAAATCCGATCATTATGACAAATGCCCGGTGTCCTGCTTACCAACACAGCCTGCATATATGAAATGACCACTGTTATTGTTGATAAATGTATTCTTGTCCGGACCTGAATACAAAATTTAAACAATAACAATGCAGATCATAATTTCCACTCTCTGTCGATTATATATATTCTTTTTATACATATATATATATAATATTAATATGGTTATAGTAGTTGTGATGTTAATCAAAATGAAACAATTTAAGCGACATAAGACTAATGACGATACAGGTATACATTCACTTCGACCCGAAGACAGGTGATGAGGGTAATTCACTGAAACAGCTGCTAGGGTATGTATCTAGCATTGCTGATGGCATCTCTCATGTTACATGCCTTTGAATTTGGCAAATACTTCGTTGCCACTTGTTGACATATTAAGCAAACTGCAAATGCATCTTGCCCTGATCTATTGAAAACACACTCTTCGCTTGAGTTACGTTACAATAACGACAGCACACATAGGATGTGTTTGAGATCTTATCCAAAATGAATGATGAGCGTCATTCGTCGTGTGAGAGTTGCTGTTATTGTATGCGACAAACATGGCTGACGGGCATGTCCGTTGCTACCTAGTAACATCAGACTCGTATAAATTGAACCTAGACTGGTGGCATGTCCATTCTTGCCTCTCTGTACTTTTTGGAGGACTGTATTATATGACTCTTGACAAATGGGGAGTGTAGCATGCATACATGGTGTTAATGCGTGCAGGGAATGCATACACCTTAGTGTTCTTTGGGTCATGAGAACCTTTTTTGAGTTATTTTAATTACACCAAACTGTCAGTTACCTTGACGACTACTCGGTGAGAGTTGAAGACACTGCTGTGACCTGTCGCTTCATTTTCAAACATTTCACAGATTTAGCAGCCATTAGATTTCACTATATAAAGTTTTGTGACACAAAATTCATAGTTGTTGCTTATAACGAAAAAAATTTTATCAAAATATATGCAGTAACGGAATGCTTCAAAATGTTATGCCGGAAATCCTGGTGATATTTTGTGAGTGAGATGACATTAAGTAAATATGATTTGCAGAAAAATGATTACATTTCCAATATTACGTTATCTGTTTCTGCAATTGTTACTTCAAAATATAATTCTTCACTGTAAAATAAATTCAGAAATTTGAAAATAAAATAAAATTGGAAGTTTAAAAGACGAACAATCTGAAATTTATAACGCTTCACCATAGTGAGCAAATTATGCTATCCTTTGAAAATTCATAGCATTGAATTTTATGAATTCCGTTGATGTGGTGTTTTGGCCGAATAATCAAAAAATCAGAATGGAAAAATCACTCACATTTCTGTCTAATGCTATTTGTAATTTTACAGGATTGGCTATGTTCTAAAATCCGAAGTACTAGCACTGATCGTCAAGATGTAAAACTGAGTTACTTCAGACATATGGCAACAATATTCGTCTTTCAATGAGATCTGACCGCGGTCTCTCTGTCTCTGTCTGTCTCTGTCTCTGTCTGCCTGTCTGTCTGTCTCTGTCTGTCTGCCTGGCTGTCTCTCTGTCTCTTTCTCTCTGTCTCTGTCTCTCTGTCTCTGCCTCTGTCTCTCTGTCTTTGTCTCTCTCTCCACCTCTCTCTATCTCTCTCTCGATCGAGAGAGACAGACAGACAGACAGAAAGGCAGACAGACAGACAGACAGACAGACAGACAGACAGACAGACATAACATCACAGTCCTGACTCACAAATCGCTGTCTGACACCTTACAATGCGAATGGAATAACACTTTTACCGGTATATCTTAACGTTAATGTTTCTCATGAATCAAAATAAAATATAAATGAATTTAACTCATATAGCCTAATTCGACCCGCTCTGCTGCAGCATTGCACTGAAATGGGTCACTCAATAACCATGTCTCGTATGCAATTTCACCCGTAATCTTCCCGGGAACATTAAAACTTGTTTTGAAGATACTATGAAAGGCATTCAAAATAATTCTCCGGAATAATATCAACGGCAAATACAAGAGGCAAAGGAAATGACACTTATAGAACGTATGTGCCAGCTCACTGACAACGCTCAACATTAAACTAACAGTTCCTAGCAACAGGTTTTGCCTTTAGTCCAATGTCTGGATAGAACCACTAGGGCCGTTCACTAACTCACAACCTGTCAAATTATGGCCAACTTCAACTGGCACTTGATCGTATACATTTGTTACATATGAGTCATAACTTAGAGACAAGCTGCAAGCAGATTTTTCCAATGACGATTATAAAACAGGATTAATTTCAATGTTGACAGTTTGGACGCCACTCAACCGCAAACCAGTATCTGTTTGTGCATGCATTCCAAAGTATTTTAGTCCATATCATGTACTTTTAGTAGAACTATTTTGATTGGCTACAGGCCGAAAAATTAATGTGCGGCGTCCAATCAAAGACAGCATCCTAAATTGTACCGAATGAAAGCCGTCCTGGTGAGCATATTTCAAAAGAAAGGCGCAAAGCGAAGTAAAACTGCCGAATACAGTTACTCGAATGGTTAAATTACGTTTTTAACTGTCGAATGTTTTCGTTTTACTTAAATTTTATAGGCAATGCTTCCAGCATAATTATTTTTGTGCATTTTGAAAGATAAGAGGTGTCCATTTTAATCATTTCCTTTACAATCTATTTTTCAACCAAAATAACACATCATGAAGTCGAAGTTTGTCGGTAACGGACCCCATTTCAAACCCATTGAATTAGTAAGTATAATTCATACTTTAAAAGGAAGCTAAGTGTCAACAATGTCTTCAACAATTTAAGAACAAAAATCAGCGTGGTTTTACCGGCATGCAGGAAAGATCATTTGTATCGAAGGGTAGTAATACGCTGGTAAGTTACAGCTACTCAAAGGCCATACACATGGTTCTCTACTGTCAACAGTCTGAGTTTCAGAGGCAGCGTAATACTAGCGATGATTGACAGTGGGATTGTACTCTCGCCGCATGCTTTAAATTTTGATTTTGTTTTCGAAGTGTAGGTGGACAAATACGCTCGTGAAAGGTCAAGGGTCATAACGCTCATTGAGGTGATGGACTTTTGTCCCTCGCTCTAACAGTAGAAAGAGAGGGCTAGGTCAATTTTCGCTAACTACTCCGTCTTCTGGTGAAACACAGAACGGGATAAAGAATGTTATGTGCGATCAGCACTGATGAAAATGTGCAGCAATAGCAACATACAAACATGTAACTCAGTAGGAGTGACGTACATATACCATTTCTAGGCATCAATCTTCAGTCATTCTTAGAGAATTACTTATATTTTTTGATAAATTTTTTAACCTGTTTCGTGTTTTCACAGGTGCATTACTTTGCTACTAGGTTGAATTAATAGAGGGCATTGACTGATCAGGAAGGTTAGGTGACCTTGAGAGCGTGATTTTGCCATGAGTGTATATAGAAGGTGCAGACTTTACTGAATCCAGATTATCGACTTAAAGCCAAAATGTGCCTCGATTAAAGGAACCAGCACATGTGTTGCATATATAAGTTTCCACGTGGACTGGTTATACCCTAGCGCACCTATTTGTATGACACGAACCCTACGGTGGGTCAATCACTGCGTCACGAATGCATCCGACTCTCACGAAATAATTAAAGCTAAATTCATGAGACTTTGCCAAAATAATGACTACAAGGCTATGATTACTCAGTGAATAATAACTCACACTATTTTTGCTAAAAGCTAAACATTGCAGGTCAGGAAAGAAACTTTCAAATAATCTACGATTTGAAGTTTACTAAGTTGAACGTTTAACAAACTCTAACGATGATCTTGTCGTCGAAAACGACAATACGCATAAAATGTTATGTTTCATAGGTTGTGTATAAGTTGGAGCATATGTTCCTCACACTCAGGTGGGAGAATGATTCGGACTTTAACTCATCACTCGTAAAAATAATGTTTATCACAGGGCAACTCTAAACGCAATCAGTAGATCGCTTGGTCTCTAAAAGTTCTTTACTGAATTTATATAATATGAAAGCAGTGTGCTTAAATTTGAGTTGTGAAGTCCAATGGGGCGTTAAGGGAATATTTTTGTACACTCGTTCAGCCAAAAATAAAGGCACAATTTAATGACTTTTAGATGAACGAGTCATGTCAAGTATTTTCACTTTTCAAACAATTGTCAAAAGAGAAGGCTAATGTCAGATGAAGTGACGCATTGTGAACTATCAGTGGTTCAGGATGGTCCTACTTAAATTTGTAAATCACAATTGTCCCATGGACCTGATAATATATTACCTTGAATGGATACGATTATTGGACAAGTTTAAGGTAAAGTGCGACGAATTCGGACGCGCACGCTCTTTAGAACGTTTCTGCAAAGATTTAACTCCTGCCTGCCGCAAACGGGTTATTTTGTAGCGCATGTATTTCATGACAGCCCTGCGCCCACACAGAACTTGACGGGGCTCAGAGTGTCGTTTGGGCCTGAAACGACGTTCTGGGCCCCGTCTATTAGTTATGCATAGTTTACTTTACTACTTTAATCGGAGGCGCACTTGACACCTTTTGATCGTCTCAGCAAACGATCGGCTGTTCCTGTTATACGGTAACCACCCGACTAAGACTAATCAAGTGCAGCGCCACTGCCAGTCGCGACGCGTCGACGGCCACATTCACCTACATATTTATGACATCATCAGCAGATTTGTATAAAGTGTGAAAGAAGCTCCCCACCTAACTATCCAAAATGTTTTGTGTCGAGTTTGTGTTTGGTTCGTTTCAAAAATATGTTCCTACATTCTTATCCAATTGTTTGTGTTAATAAAAAAATATTTGTTTCGCCTCGGATATTTGTAGGGAAGTTTGGATTAGTGTGCAGTACGGTAATGTTTTGTTTGTGTGGGGAAAGCTTATGGCGAGACGCAGCCGGACCTATGGTGTTAAAAAGTTGATAGAGTGGCCCTTTGACGCTTGCGTTTCGAAACCCGAGTGTGGTTTCTCATCAGTCGCAATTTAGATTCTTTCCTTAGTTTGTGTTTGTGAATATTTATTTTAATGTGTTTTAGTGATCTTGCTCATCGAATAGCGAGGCAAGAATATCAATTTTTGGGTCTCGTTGTGAGTCCATTTGGTGGTCTGGTTTGTTTGTTTTTTGTTTCTTTACTTCTGTGAATTTTGTTTTTACTAGTGTGTCTTTTAGGTTTTTGTTTCTCTTGTAGGCAATGATTGGTGATTCTGGAAATAGATTCCTTAGAGTTGAGTCCTTCTCAAGTTCAGCCCAATGTTTCAAGAATTGCCTTAAGATCTTTTGTTTTTATGTAGGGGCTGTAAGTTGTACTGAAGATGAGTTTGTTTGCTGTTTCCTTACGTGTAATTGTACGGCTTGTTAGTGTGTTACGAATACTGTGGTTTATTTTATCTGTTATATTCGTGATTTCGTTGCTTTTGTATTCTCTGTCGAGTAGTTTGTTTCTAAAGAAAGCGACTTTTTTTAGTAAAGTCGTCATTGTTGTTACAAGTGCGGGCGTATCGAAGGATTTCACCTTTGATAAAGCCATTAAATGTTGCTGTCGGGTGACACGATTCTCTATGTAGAAATTGGAATGTGTCTGTTGGTTTAGTATGTGTTTTGATGTCGAGGATGTTTTCTTTGTGGTATCTTGCACCTTTGAAAACTACTACATCTAGGAATCTTGTGTTGAGTTTTCGTATGAAAACTTAAACGTTGGGTGCATTGTGTTGATTTTTGAATGAAATTAGTGAGTTCGGTTTGTGTTCCCAGAAAGATTGCAAAGACAGCATCTCTGAATCTTTTCCAGAAATGAATGTTGTTGCTGTTGTTTACGATTATTCTCTTTTCATGTTCATGGAAAGCAATGTCAGCAATTTCTTGAGACGCATTCGATCCCATGCTGCAACCGCGGGTTTGACGGAAGTATTGCTTGTTAAATTCAAAACTGTTGTGTTCTAGAATTAGTGAAAGCATTTCTATTAAGTCTTCCGTTGGTGGTTTTTTGATACCACAATTTGTTTGAATCGAGGTTTGTGAGTTTAATGTTTCACTGACTAGCCGAATCGCTTCGTCGTGAATTGTGTTTGTGTACATAAATACTACGTCGAGTGTTACAAGAAATGCATGTTGGGGGACATTTGTTTTTTCAATTTCTAGTATGAAGTTTGTTGTATCTTTTAAATACGTTGGTTACTGCTGGACCAATGGTTTTATGAAGTAATCCAAGAATTCTGAGATTCTGTTAGTGGGACTAGAGCAGCCGCTAATTATTGGTCTCCCTGCAAACGTTGAGTTTTCGGGCGGCGGTTTGTGAATTTTAGGTAGTAAGTACCACTGCGGGGTACGGATTTTTATGTTTTTTTGATCGAGATACTTATAAGTATCATGGTCGATGTGTTTTTTCTCGTACATTTTGTTTAGTAGTTCGTGTACTTTGTTTACTGTTTGTTCTGTGTCGTCATTGTCTAGTTGTGTATAATACTGGGTGTTGCGTAATTGTCTTTCGCATTCGTGTACGTAATCTTTTGTGTCTACAATGACGATGCCTGGTCCCTTGTCGAAGGGTTTTATTGTAATTAGCCTATTGTTTGCAAGCTTGTTTATCGCGATTCTTTGAGCACCCGACATGTTCTGTTTCCTTGTTTGAAAGGGTATCTCTAGAAGTGCGAGTTTTGTCGCTTCTAGATAGCTTTCGAGTTTTGTGTTTTCTGTTGTTCGAGGAGTCCAGTTTAACTTTTTTTGCCGACCAGCCATCAAACCCAACTAGATACGTGCATGTCCCTTCGTTTTGAATCACTTCCTTCACAATGCCTTTGGACCACCAGTTACCATCGTCAAGAGCTTCTACCTTACAGCCAAGCGCGAAACCTTCCATGGTGTCTCAACCGATGCTATGCAGTTGTAATACTGATCACTTGTGTAAAGCTGAGACTATACTACTGTTAAAAAGAAGTTTAACACCTCACCAGCACGAGGGGTCATAAAAAATAGTGAGCAAATTATGCTATCCTTTGCAAATTCATAGCATTGAATTTTATGAATTCCGTTGATGTGGTGTTTTGGCCGAATAATCAAAAAATCAAAATGGAAAAATCACTCACATTTATGTCTAATGCTAATTGTAATTTTACAGCTATGTTCTAAAATCCGAAATACTAGCTCTGACCGTCAAGATATAAAACTAACACTACACCAAATTCTGCATATTCTACCGTATGCGTATATTGAATATGTCAGTCATATTG
>LD359734.1:58554-71403 GCA_001465055.1 Ptychodera flava | reverse complement strand
CTGTGGAGACTGTCTGTGTAAATATCAACGCTTTGTGTTTAGCTGAAAATGAGTTGTCCCCAAAGCATTGCCAACTACTGTTAGAGGCAATGAATGTAATGCCATGTCTTAGCAGTTTAGACCTGAGCAGAAACAATATTGGTAGTCTAGGGTGTACAGTATTGCTGCCAATGAAAGATGACATAGAAGTAAGAGTAGATGATAATAACATTGCACAAGGTTTACTTGAAATTTTACCATTGTGTACCCCCACATCACAGCTGCCAGATGTTGGTGATCTCACTCTTAAATCACTTGATGATGTTTCAAGTTTAATAAGAAATTTAGAAAATGTCAGACACATAAATTGCACAAAATTAATAAACAGTCAATTGTCAAAGTTATGTCAAAATTTATCACTACTCTGTAACATTGTAAGTATTGATCTGAGTGGTATTGAGTTAGACGAACAGACTGTTTTATTGCTGAAAGAGAGACTGGAATATTTAAAAGAGCTAAATAAGGTAAATCTGAGTCATTGTATTGTTAGTAGAGCTGATATGAAAATTTTACTACAACATATTTCTCAAGAAGTAACAGATTTGGATCTTAGTGCTACCAACATGTCAGGTCTTTTGCTTGAAAATTTGAAGCAGTTCAAAAATTTAAAGCATCTTAATCTGAGTAACAACAACCTTATCTCTTCTGATCTTATTTTCTGGTACATACCCAAGACAGTGACTTATTTAAATCTGAGTCACAATAATCTTCACGAAGAGAGCTTCAAAAAACTGAAGAATTTGACAAACCTTACAGAGTTAGACATGAGTTACAATAAACTCACATCAGCTGATATACAAAGCATTTTGGAAACTATTTCAACGTCAATCACTGCACTGAATGTCAGCCATAACAATTTGGAAAAAATGGAAGAGCCCTTGGTGCATTTAACACAATTGAAGCAGTTGGACTTGAGCAATAATGATCTTCCCGCTTACCTTAATCTCTCCCTACCATCCTCCATACAAAAATTAAATCTGAGTCATAACCAAATAACAGATATTGGCCAGAGTGTTAAGTATGTATCACAGTTAACACACCTTGATGTGAGTCATAATAAGGTGAAGCTATCACTACATGAAATATTAACAAATATACCAACAAAAGTAAGGTATTTGGATTTCAGTTCTAACAGCATTGACAATGTTGCTAATGTTGGTAATATCATGTCCAGCTTTAATGACCTTCAGTTCATTGATCTTGGCTCAAATAAGTTTAGCGATATTGGTATCAATAATTTGTTGAACGATGTCAAAAGCAAAGACATGCCAAAAATTAATGTAAGCCATAACTTTTCTCTGATACCCCATATCATGGACCAAATGCCAACTGTATTAATCAACTTAGAACAAGACAACTTACGACTCAGTGATGTTAAGTGTAGTTATATCTATGATTATTTGATGCAAGTTACAGAGGTTGATGTGTCTGGGTTATCAGAAGAGAAATGTTCTGGACTTTGTAAGAGTTTAATCTTATTGACAAACTTGACCAAGTTAGTCATGACAGAATGTTGTATGACAAATGTTCTACACCTCACCACTAGTCTTAAACATCTCAATGCATTGACAGAACTTGATTTGAGTAACAATCAGTTGGATAGTGAAACAGTATGTCATATTATTACAGTCTTGCCATGCACTTTGATCAGTGTGAATCTTTCACACAATATGGCAGAAGGAGATTTTTCCCTAAAACATCTCACAAAGCTACAGAGACTTGACTTAAGTCACAACAACTTAAAGTTGCCGATGAATTCTCTCCTTATAAATGTTTCAGAAACACTTAAATATTTAGATATTAGTTTTAACAAAATTCAGAATGTTAATCAGGTTGGTAAACTGTTATCTGACTTCAGTGAACTATATTCCATAAACATGAATTCAAATCAAATTGGTGCTGTTGGAGTACAGACACTGTTATCTAAATTTCAAAACTATGATATTAATTGTGACATAGATGTGGGTCACAATTTGAGTGGGCTTCAGAAAATAATTCCCTATATTGCAAATCAACTTCCTATATCAGCTGTTTTACCTGATTTTGAAAGAGAAAACCTGACATTAAAGGATGAACACTTGCAGGTCTTTTTCAAAACTATTTCAAAGATTACCACTGTAGAAATTCCGAAGAAAGTAGAGTGGTCTGAAACTGATTACGAAAGCGTGTTTAATGATTTATCAGTTTTTTCTTATATGGAACGTTTAACATTTGCATCGTTGAACGCCGCCGTTTTCCCCTTCTTAGCTGAAAGTTTAAAACACTTCAGTTGTTTGAGACACTTGGACATTAGTGGAAGTAGAATGGATAATCACAGTGTAAAAGTGGTGGGAAATGCTCTGCTTTCACTAAAGAGACTAGAATATATTAATTTTAGTAACACAAACATTGGCATGCCGGATATAAAATTTCTTCTTGACATTCATTGGCAACATATTAGTAAACCTTTCATCAATGTTGCCAGTAATGTACATTTTGTACAGGCCATTTTTCCTTCCATTGAAGACCAATTAAGTGGGTCATCAATTCAAGCGAGTGATTTTGATTCAGATGAGTTACATGTCATATCTTTTACCAATATTGTACAAATGACTCAACTGACAAACGTATCTGTCAAATGGAAACACTGGACTAACAAGGACTTTGAAGACTTTATACAATGGCTAAAGTATCTGAACCCTGAGTTATTGGATCTAAGTAATAATAACATTGGAGACATTGGTGCAGAGAGTTTGAGTAAAGGGATGAGGTCAATGCATAAACTTACTCATCTTGATCTTAGTCATAATAACATGGGAGATAGAGGTACAGAGGGTTTGAGTAAAGGGATGAGGTCAATGCATGGACTTACTCATCTTGATCTTAGTCATAATAACATAGGAGACATTGGTACAGAGGGTTTGAGTGAAGGGATGAGGTCAATGCATGGACTTACTCATCTTGATCTTAGTCATAATAACATAGGACACACTAGTGTACACAGATTGAGTGAAGGGTTGAGGTCCATGCGCAGATTTACTCATCTTGATCTTAGTCACAATAACATAGGAGAAAGTGGTGCAATGAAATTGAGTGAAGTGATGACGTCAATGCATGGACTTACTCATCTTGATCTTAGTCATAATAACATAAGAGAAAGTGGTGCAAAGAGTTTGAGTGAAGGGATGAGGTCAATGGGTAGACTTACTCATCTTGATCTTAGTCATAATAACATAGGAGGAAGTGGTGCATGGAGTTTGAGTGATGTGATGAGGTCAATGCATGGACTTACTCATCTTGATCTTAGTCATAATTACATAGGAGAAAGAGGTGCATGGAGTTTGAGTGAAGGGATGAGGTCAATGCATGGACTTACTCATCTTGATCTTAGTCATAATAACATAGGAGACAGAGGTGCATGGAGTTTGAGTGAAGGGATGAGGTCAATGCATGGACTTTCTCATCTTGATCTTAGTCATAATAACATTGGAGACATTGGTACAGAGGGTTTGAGTGAAGGGATGAGGTCAATGCGTGGACTTACTCATCTTGATCTTAGTCATAATAACATAGGAGAAAGTGGTGCGAAGTGTTTGAGTGAAGGGATGAGGTCCATGCGCAGATTTACTCATCTTGATCTTAGTCAAAATAACATAGGAGACAGTGGTGCAAAGAAATTGAGTGAAGGGATGAGGTCAATGCATGGACTTACTCATCTTGATCTTAGTCGACTCACTCATCTTGATCTTAGTCATAATAAGATAGGAGAAAGTGGTGCATGGAGTTTGAGTGAAGGGATGAGGTCAATGCATGGACTTACTCATCTTGATCTTAGTCATTATAACATAGGAGAAAGAGGTGCATGGAGTTTGAGTGAAGGGATGAGGTCAATGCATGGACTTACTCATCTTGATCTTAGTCATAATAACATAGGAGACAGTGGTGTACACAGATTGAGTGAAGGGTTGAGGTCCATGCGCAGATTTACTCATCTTGACCTTAGTCATAATAGCACACGATACAGTAGTACAAAGTCTTACGGTGAAGGTATTTCATCAATGACTGGCTTAGAAGAAAATCAAGCTGCTTCAGAGAAAGAAAAAGCAACATATCAAGCTGCCAGATCAAGCATAGCGTATTCACAAGAAGAGCAACATTCAAAAGAAATGTCATATCACAGAACAGAGCATACAGAACAAACTTTACTATCATCATCTCCACAGCCTAGCACATCTGGCTATGTCCCCCCCTACTGAAAAAGATCCAGCAAAATCGTGAACATAATCAAATGTAAATTTGGGATGTTATTCCCACAATAATGCATGTACATTGAAGATATAGCACAGAAGTTGTGTATTTTAGCCAAATGCAAGTTAAAACCTGTGCTATATTTCATAGCGCTATGAAATGACGACAACAAAACACAAAAGTTTTTAAAAAGTTAGTATAAATTTCCACTCAGATGTCTTAACCCCTGCCAACATGTTGCATTCAGAAATATTCATCATGACAGAGTGATTAAGGGGCGACGTCAAAAGTTCAATGTAGGATAAAAAACTTAATTCCCTTAGTTTCTCCCCAAACCCCCCCACCCCCCTAGAAACTTAATTGACTTATATTGAACCTGTTGCCAGGCTCTTTCTATGTAAAGCAAAGCTAAGGATCAGTCTATTTAGGGGTGAAATAAAGTAATGCATCGTTAAAGCCCCACTAGCTGCAACTTTTGAAATTTGTTGACCTCAAATTATCTACCTATTCTCTCCTTTCTGAAATCTACCCTCTGAAGAGATATGAACTTTTACTGTATTAGGAAACCATTCCTTTCAGAAACATTTCACATGTAAATTAAAATTTTAACGGCCATTTAGATTTTCCGCCTTTTCAAAAATTGGTAATATTAAAAAGGAATCAGAACATACAATGTCATAGTTGAAAACACTCACCCTTATGTATTACAATTTGGACTACTCTGTGCAGTTTATATGAAGATTTCAGTGCAGATATGCATAGTATCAAGGTTTTAGCTTTTCTGCATGGGGCTGTGATTTAATGTTTGGGCGAACATTTAATTGCAGTGTAATCTTTATCTTGTTCAAAGTTGCATATATAGCCCCGGCAGGTAGTTATAAGTGTGTACACAGACCTAAATGACTACATTGTCACCAACTTATTTCAGTTTGAAAGTAAAATCATAAAAATAATGCTAAAAGATAAAGCTATTGGGGCTTAAGATTGGGAACACACTTTGTGTTTCATCAAATGTAAATACAACATACAACAACAAACTTGAAGTTTATCAATGAATGAACAAGAACAACAACAATAAGTCCAGGTTTCTCCTTCCAGAGGTATAAAAACTATCTCAACTGTCCTGGTGGTTGTAACAACTCAGTTCACACTACTCCATTCAGGCGGACTACACGTGCACCAGAAATGTAGCAAAATACAATTATAAATTCCGAGTATAACCATATAGACAGTAGAGAAACTACCGTCTATGGTGCAACAGAGGCCAACAGCCTGCATTGTTTACACTAACTAGGCCAGGTGCAGCTCTGCACCGTGTTAAAACAACTCCCTCCGCTGGCTTCAACACGAAAGTGTGCATTTCTGCTCTATTTTTTCAAAATATTCATTCCCCTGGCAATTTTTACCTTAAATCGATTTGTAGGATAGAAACTTTTTTAGGTCAAAACCCCCACCCCACCCCCAAACTAAAAGAATTAAGTTTTTTTATCCTTCATTGAACTTTTGACGTCGCCCCTAAGTGGATTCTTCATTTGTTGTGTTTTCATTCCCATAATATAGCTGTGACATCATAGTATTTTCAGCAAAAAAAGTTAGGTTTGATCAGATGCTGAAAGGATTTTGTTATACACTCTGTGTATCAAAATGAATTTCAGTGATTTACTATTCAATTAGCAGAATAAGATGAAAACAATTTTGTAGCCCGTATCAATCTTCTGGTGTTGAATGTTGAACTATCATCTTAAATGTACCTCTGTGTAATTGTAAACTATTAACAGCGCGTTTATTTACCTGTAATGTTCCTTGGGAAAGTTGATTACAGTGTACAGATATTAATATGTTCAGTAGATGAGATTGTTCAGATTTAAATACCAGTTCCTCCGTTATCTGGAGAACATGAAATGTACCCGCCATACAGATGTCAATAGCAAGCTGGGTTTTATTTAAATAATAACACATGAGAGCGAGGGCAATATCACGATTTATTGCCTGCCGAAGGGATGGTGGTCATGATCGAAATATTGATGATGCCCGAGCCGTAGGCGAGGGCATCATCAGTATTTCGATCATGACCACCAGCCCGAGGGCAGGCAAAAAATCGTGATATTGCCCTAGCTCTCATGTGTTATTATTTTTATTACACCGAACAAGCAAACATGCAAAGAAAACAAAAACACAAAGACTTCTTCGAGTACAGTTCGCCTTCTGAGTCCGGACCTCAGCGTAAAATGTTTTCAGTGCCGAGTCTAGGGTTGCCGCTAAAGTTTGCCGATCTCTTCGGTGGCGTATCCAAATTTGTTGCTTGCATGGTCGCTGAACACAGAAATTGCATTCCTTGTTGACATTTTCATTCGTTTGTTGTTTACTTGCATCAAAATATCGTCTAACTGTGCCGGTGAGAGCTCTGCATGACATTTCGCAGCCATTAAGTTGCCGACCGTAAGTACAACACGCGAACGACAATTTGTTTTGCGCAGAAAGGATGCGCAGTCAGTAAACTGACGTCATCCATGTAATATCAAATGCAGAGGGCATCATCAAGTTCGCAGAGGGCATCATCACATTCGCAGAGGGCATCATCACGTTCTTTTACATGTCACGTGAGTCATGTTTAACCAATGGCAGTGCACGCTGAATGAGTGAGGTGTAATAAACTGCCATATTACATACAATATTGAAAGAAGAGTGTGTATTCGGTGTTTTGTGCGATAAGTTAGCATTTTAGCAGTGACTTGTTACCTAAGTAGGACAGTAAGAGGAAATAGAGATACCTTATGTCCAGTAAATAAGTCTCACATGTCCTTCATATATTTGACTTGCACTGATATTACTTAAAGATCTGATATGTTTATTTAGCATACTTAAAGATGGATTTACGCATTTGTATATATTCATGCAGTTTGGTTTAATAAATAAGAGATGAGCTATGTGTAAGTATGCATGATGTAATCTCCCCTTGGATGTTCGGAGTGCACATAGAATATCTCTTTCTTTTTTGTAGCTTGTCCAGTAAGTTTGAATACTGGAATCAATTTGATGTTTCAAATTTTGTTGGAGATTGTTGTACATGTAACCTATTAGGCATGACAGAAGGTAACTACTTTCAAACCCTTTCTCTGCTGGAAAAAGAATGTAATCTGTGTAAACATATATGGAAACATAAATGAACCGTTATTGCAATCAGTATAGTGATCAAGTACTGAAATTGCATTCTTAGAGCTTGTAGCTAGAATTTAGAAATTTAATAAAATTTGTACGAAACATAATAAATGTTTCTCCTGATTCCATCACACTTGCTGAAAACACATTGGTGAAGGCATTCATTAGTATTCTCCAGCAGCAAATACAAATAGCGCCATGTATCTTGTTACTTTTTATGACATTGTAAAAGGTTTGCAAAAGAATTGGTTTTACTTTGCTTAAGGATGAATTATTTTACAATTTAATACCATCATTTTTCACTTTAAATACTTCTAATGTATTTGAATATTGCCCCTTTATGTCAACAAAGTTTTTTATTGACAATCGTGATCAAGTGCTTAAATTGCACTCCAAGAGATTGCTACTAGAATTTTGAAATTTTGTGAAAGTTGTGAAAACCATGATTAAACATTTCTCAGAGTACCATCACACTGACTGAAAACACATTGTTGAAGGCACTCAGTAGTATTCTCCTGCAGCAAATATTTTTCTGACTCTGTAAAAATGTTTGGAATGTTGCCGGTTGGTTTTGATTTGGTATGAAAGATTAATTTTTGTAATTGATATCACTGCCTTTAAGTTTTAAATTCAATGTGCATATCATACTGGTTAATCTGTTATCTTTGCAGTATTCTAATTTGTAGAACAAAACCCACAAGTGAGTTTATAATTGCAATCATGCAATACATGAGTAGATTATGTCTATTATCTGTCTACAAGAAAGCAAAAATTGAACATGTTTCGTGTTTTATTTACAATTTTACGGTCTATATTATTTTCATCACTGTCCGTATCTTTAACATAAAGCTACAAAAACTGTCGCTAGAATTATCTCATCTTTTGTGTTGAAGGAACATGAATAGCAGAAGTATATTGTACTGAAGTTTAAAATATTTTCAGAATATGTCCTCATGTCATCCATTTATTCAAAGATATGAATTTTAGTACCTCTGTTGATAGTGTTCCTTGGCTTACTTTCCATCAGGCAGAATAAGGACATTGATTTCAGTGATATGATTCAATGAATAGTGTTGCAGTCTGTCTACTTTATGTACAGCAATATTTTCAATAATACTGACATTGCAAAATATGCCAAAAGGATGGCCAACAAAACCTAGTCACAGGTAGCATGGATTGAGTATATAAGTAGCTGCAATGCTCGTATTTAAAAATTTTTATGCATTTTAGGTTTTTGTAAATGTTCATGGTTCATTTTAGATTTCATGTTGATGTCATTTTGTATATTTTAGTAATAAAATGAATTAGATACAACATGTCATGTTCTGGTCGCGGTTTATAAGATGGATGGCATAACCACACACACTTGCTGGCTCTCAATGTCTACGGAAAGGAATGTCTTAAAATGATCATCTTCATTTTTGCCATAGTACACCTGATCTTGTAAGTGAAAATGAAAATATTCCATCATAAAGTCCTTGTTATCTCATCTCACACCAGATATTTTCACACAGCTCTGTTTCAGTGCCTGTCTGAGCACAGCTGAACCAATCAAATGACCTTTGCATTGTTTTAGTGCGTGTTTATTTTCTGAGCAAGTATTTTCAGGATTGTTTGTTGACTAACATGGAACTTTATTTGCCTTACCTCACATCACATCTGTGTGATTTACAATGTTGGTAACCGTTCCAAAGTTATGATTAATTTACCGCAGAAAACCACACTAGCATGAAGATAAATAGATGGTATAAAAGCGTTGACTGAAAGGCCCTGCTAAAGTTTGAGCAAGTGATTAAAATAGCGCCCTCAGTTGTATTGTGTCTGAAATTCATGTATGCTCACGGTTCAGCTGGCTCACTGAAGAAGTTGAAGGCTATGATAACACATCGGCCTGTGATTTGATTCAAGTAGACCAACACTTTTACAAAAATTTTTCAAATTCAAGCTGAAGTTCGGATATTAAAGTCAAATATCTGTGTTTGATATAGAATAGATGAAATTGAAGAACAAAGTTTAGAATGGATCAACAAACAATGACAACTTAATACAATAAAATACCGCAATTATACGGTGTCGCTCAAATTTGATCAGAATTGGTACATACCAGTATGGGTACCAAAGATCAACAATAAATGTTGTTTCTATCTGTTCAGTGCAGGAGAATTCTACGTTGATGTTATGACAATGATTTCTGCACTGTACAACCAGAAAAACAACAAGAAATATTTAAACCAGAATAACAAGAATGACAAAAGTAATTAAGGTCTGAAACTTTAGGTACTGGAGGTCAACTTTAGCAACATGCATAGCAGAAAGGCAGCTAGCCCTCCTTAGTTTTGCCACAGACGGTCTTCCTCCCCTTTACTGACGGTCTTCCTCCACTCTACTGCATATGGTTTGAGCAGGTCTGTTAATATGTAACAGTTCAATGACAATGACAGGAAATGACTCAAGTCAGTGGAGTAAGCCTGTTTCAAGCCTGTTTCAGAATTTCGCTTTTTCTTACCTCATTTTTGCACATTTTTGACACTGATGTGTTCATTTGAACAAATTCACATCTCAACCCCTACATCTACCTGTACACCAAATACTGAGACGGTAGCTTTGGCGGTATGGGAGCCTTTGTGTGTGACGGCCATACATCCGCACATACCCACAAATATACAGACATAGACGCCACTTAGACTCATCATATAAGCTCTTTTTGGTATTTATATATAAAACCAAATATGAGCTAATAAGTAACGGTAAGTTTTGTAGTCTTTATTTATTGACAATGCTAGTAAAATAACACATTTGTGCAGCCATGTCTCAAATCAAGTAATATCTTTGACAGTTCAAATAGTACAGTAAAATATAAATATCCTGTATCAAGAGGTACAACTATTGATAGTAGTGTTTTTGAGAACAAAGAGATGATGCAGTAATCTTCAACCTTCTCACAGTTATCCATTATGAACTCAATGGTACGATGTTACACCTAAAATGGGTAGGTCAAATGTGCATGCATTCTGTTATGTACTGAAATCAAAATTCTGTTCATCATTTTGAAGTTTGTTGAAGGCCATATTCTGTCTGTGATGTCTAAAAAACTACAGCGCGAATTAAAGTTCAAACAATTTGAGAAAAATATATCTGGTGTTGACATTTCAAAACTAAACAAAGATAGGTTGATTTTTCATGGACACTGGACTACCAGTAACATATAAATAGAACCGGGGCCCATCCTGCAAGTTATTTTCAGAACTTTGTTCAACTCCCAATGGTTCTACTCCAGAATCAAAAGGACGTGATGTGTTCAACAGACTCTGTACGCCCAAAAGATCACGCGATGGCAGTACAAACGAACACATATTTACATGTACAAGCGCGTATGGAAAGACACGTATTTGTATGCACGTTTGAGCACGTGGGTTTGTTTGTACCATGGTCCACTCGAATGTCTTCCGTGTTTAACCTATTGTCAACAGTAATCCACTGACCACCATTACTGGTAGGATGGCAACTTCCCCATTTTAATACGGTACAGTTTGTCAAAACTTACATACGGCATGTTTACTCCTAAAGAGTCCAACTTTCTGAGGAAATTTTAGACTCACAAGGTGTAAATGGAACTTAACCAAGAAGACCCCTCGCTGATCATGGCTGTGGTGTTATTCCAAGGTGAATGAGCTCTTTGTTCGTGATGACTTTACACTGACAGGTCTCTGATACATGAATGAATGAAGAAATTAACGAAGAAACAATCTAGCATTGCGCTCGAAAGCATATTTTCTACTTTAGGCTGCGTTCACAAAAAACGGTTAGGGGGGCTGGAGGAATTCATGGGGGGATTCGAAAATTTTGGGGGTAGTGGAGGGGGGACTTGAAAATTTTGCTCTACCTGTAGAGGGGGACTCGAAAATTTTTGGGTCCCTTTTGAGTTTTATATTTTCCAATTCCAAGTTTTCGTAGGTAATTCAATGAAAAATGAATACCATTGTTTATGTCATCAAAATGTTGTAATGTTAGTAATAATTTAACAAAATCTAGAACCATTTTGTCACATTTCATGACTTTTATCTCGAACAAATCTAAACGTGTGATTTGTCGTAAAAAACAAACTTGAGCCTCGTAACAGGGCGGAAGCTGCAACTGTTAATGATTTCTGCAATATTTCTATGCAATATAACAACTACAGTTTCTTGCTATCTCCCTACAGCATGCTCAAACATGTACACACAATATTTAGTTTGTTGATAAAGCCTGTATATATAAATATAAATATGTATTTGGTTATAATTTAATTGGAGTCCAGACTGACAGTCAGTTGTCAGTGATACAAATGTATGGTACACATACATAGGCTGTGATACCAAGCTGAATACTGGACAATTCAACATGCTGCAGGGAGTAGAACAAGAACGCAGTTGTAAAACTGAACTAAAATATTGCCAAAATTATCAAAGTTAATACAGCTACTGCCTACGGGTAGTGTCACTATCAGTTACTACCCAGCTACTGCAGTGTCACTGTCACTGCATACCTGAACAGTGACAGAGACAGCTTTGACTCTGGTGTACATGGTAGTTGAAGAAGAGTTTTGGTCAAATGACACTCATGACAGTGAAACTCACTTGTACACAAGATCAGGCCAGAGAGTAAAACATGGAAGAAAACATAGAAATGTTTGAATTCTGGCATATGAGAATAATCAAATGTTAAAGAAAAAAGATGGGGTCACCATGCTTGATTTTCTAAATTTTCACACTCTTATTATAAAATGATACAGAAGTAAAACATAAAAGAAAAAATATGTGACCAAATGGAATTATTTATTTTGCAACCAAATTTGCAATTATCACACCCAAAATTTCAGAGATTAAAACATTTATTTGATGGAATATTTTAACCTTCCGGTAATGTCAATTTTAAGTAGCATCTAATTCATATAGGTCTGGTAGTTTTGAAACAATTTTTTGGTATACATATTAATTACCATATTAATTACTTCCATCATAGCCGACTGAACCATTGTGAAAATGACATTTATTTGATTGAATATTTTAACCTTCCGGTATTGTCAATTTTGAGTAGCATCTAATTCATATAGGTCTTGTAGTTTTGAAAAAAAAATTCTGCAACCTTGATGAAAGCCGTATTTTGAATTCAATCGTTTCCCGACAGACAGAGGCCACGCATATGGGTCAGTGAGTAATCATTTGTAACTGAAAACCGACGCACTGCATGGCTGCTTTATGACAATAGTACTGAGAACTTCGCAAAAGGAATTAAAAGGTAGAGAGTTGCCCGGGGGCATTCTACTCTAAACTGATAGGTACATCACAAAAACCACAGAACGACAAGCAGAGTAGGTATTCTAACTGGGAGGGAGGGAGGGAGAGAGAGAGAGAGAGAGAGAGAGAGAGAGAGAGAGAGAGAGAG
>LD359734.1:34859-54697 GCA_001465055.1 Ptychodera flava | reverse complement strand
CTTTAATATTTGGTTTACAAGTCCCTAGGATGACCTAAGTGAGATAATTTCATACAGTCAGGAAATACTTAATTTTGTATCCATGTCTATAGTAGCTATAGGGACTTTGGCCCTATGTTTCTTTTACTCATCGACTTTCTGGTTGTATAAGTAGCTGACTGTTCAATTATGCACTGTCCAAAGACTAACAGTTTTATTTACTCTATCCCACGGTACAATAACCGTGAACTAACACACAACGACTCCTGTTGTTGTAGTCCTGTAGCGTAAACAGGGACTTTGATGAGCCATTGGTAAAATACATTCGGCTTTCGGCATTAATTACGAAAACTAGATTTCATGAAAACAAGGGCAAAGCACTAGCTTTGTAAAAGTGAGGGTGGTCAAGTTGTAAATGATTTTGACGCAAAAAGCTTGTGTACGTTACAACTTGTAATTTTGACGCTATTTCAAAGAGTTATGTGTTGCTAGACATGCGCAGTATCGAAGTAAAAGTGAAAGAATGTCCTATTAGGATATTGATTTTGTTGTACCCCTTTGGAAACCTTGTCAAAATAGTCGAAGCAATTTTTATAATGATTTTGTTAAATGCATACACCTAAGACAGCGAATGTCCTGAAAAGTACACAAACATGATAAATTGCCCTTGTAATAGGTTCGTGTTATAGCATTACACATTTCCCTTAGCTTAAGGTTAATTGATGTGATAACCCGAGTTGATGTATGTACATGTGTTTTTATCAAAGTTTACACTTACTGTACCATCGAATGGATAAATTGATAATAAAACTCTGTAACATTGATTGTGTGTTAAGACGTATATAAGTCTGTCAACTTTACGTCCTCAATTAAAGTGTAATGTATGAATCCACTTGAAATAATTTCTGCACTTTCATATTCCAAACATATTAATAAGATATGATAAATTCCCATTTTTGCTCTTTTTCCAGCTTAACATTCATGATGGTTTGACCAGCTAGCTCCTTTTCAGGAACACAGTTTCTGCAGTATATCTACTGCAAGAGATGTGTATGGCCATGACATAGTATAACCTTTGTGGAGCCCTGTCAAGCTAAGATTTATACCAAAGTGATATCGTGAACAGCATCGGTGAATTTTGGTCATCATGGCAGAGGCTCCAGGGGTCAGTACCATCAACCCACTGAACATCCTGTTTCTAGACCTGGCAAAGGGCTTGACTGAGAATGATGTGAATGAAATAAAGAACCTACTCAGAGGAGATCAGGTGTCTGAGCAAGAGATGGATAAGCTGAAAAGTGCCATAGATGTCTTCCATCATTTAAAGAATCGAGGCGATATAGGAATCAGTAATTTAATTCTCCTAAAAGGATTGTTTTCACATATACACAAAGAGACCCTAAACACAAAAGTAACGGAATTCCAGAGAAAAAATGCTTCAATTACTGGTATGCAATCGCTGTAACTCTTTTAAATTTGGTAAAAAATAATTATCTTTTCATGAACTTGACGATATTTTAACTTTCGCCAGATTGGTAGTGAGTGATATTGATTTGTTCATATGACGAAATTTTGAAACTTATTATAAGTAGTAGTAGTAGTAGTAGTAGGTCAAAAACAGAGCAGTTTTTCATATGTGAAAATTGACTTGGCCATCATGAGTGTCACATAGAATGTCATCAAAGGCCCTTGTGATCTTAAAAGCATGAAGATTTTCATTTAGACGATGATACTGAAGTTCAAGTCATAATCTGGACTAAATCTTGGTTCGAAATATTTCCAATGAATCAACAGAACCTTGGTTCCTAAACCAATTTATTCTTGCTTCATGAATAGGAAACTTTGCCATTGTGGTAATGTAAACAGAGACTTTACACGTCTATGAATAAATACAAATTTTAACAGGAAGTTTAATGAAAAGCTACGAAATATTGACAGCTTGACCAGGTAAAATCACTGAGACGTTATAGCAGAAATAACATCAAGAAGGGGTTGGATATTTTGACACTAAAGGAAAGTATGTATGAGTGAATCAATGTCATCAGGCCCTACAGAGAGAACAGTTAGCACCTTAACGGAAACCAGTACGGAACGCAATAGAACCAGTTTGATAGGCTCAGTGCATACTCACCATTGTAAATCCCCATCTTTCTTTATGATGGAATCATAATAATAAGCAGCAAAGTTTGGTTTGATTGAATGTGGAATGCTCAAAATGTCCCTTCAGACGGAGTCTAATCAGTCTGAAAAACATGTTGTATGATGATCCATTATCAAGTGTTTGTAAGTTGCAACTTTCTACATTTTACTTAGAAAATAATTGTGCTCTGTAGAATACTGCAACTTAAAAGAGTAAGTTCTTGATACAAAAATGATTTTCAATGCCGTATTTTAGACGAACAGATATAGCCTTGTAAATATATTGCAAAGAATTGTAACTTTATTACACAAAGCCGATGAAGTTATTAACCAACATCTTTCCCCAGTATTGAAAAGATCACCTATAGTAGTAACTTTAGCATTGACAAAGATTAGCACGGCAAAGCATAATGGGAGGACTTTATTTATAAATTTGAAAAAGAGGCTCTTTTAGAATGTCACGAATGCTAACTGGGATTCCTTTAAAACTATGAAATGATACGCAGGGTAAAGAACATCCTGATACAATACTTTAAATGTTACTAAGACGTAAAGCAATCTGACGAGTCTCCAGGTGATTAACCTTGTTGTTGTTGTTGTTGCTGTTTTTGTTGTTGTTGTTGTTGTTTTTGTTGTTGTTCTTGTTCTTGTTCTTGTAGCCAAAAGCTTATGTTCTTTTTGCTACAAAATTAATTTTAATCACATTTTCATTGTGAAATAAGTGCTTCGCCATTTCAATGTCCAAACGTCGTGCATTTGGAAATTTTCTTTTTGACACAATACGATTATTCTTTTTAGATCCTGTTGATAACACATCTACATCTGTATCCAGTGGCGGTAACGATTTGAACCAAACATCAAGTGAAGGTAATGATACATATCGATATTAGATGCATTTTTTAGAGGATAAGTTATGTAATCAGCTTAGAAACATAAAAAACAGCTTGTAAACTCTACAATGAATGTAGTAAAGGTTTCTTTAGACACAGATGCCAAACCGTTCTTACATTACAAAGTACTTGACTTCTTCATTTGAAATTCAAAAACATGGAGATAGCGGGGCTTTTAGAGAAGATGTTTCAGACAGAGAGAACTTCCGCCAAAAATGAAAAATATTATATTGTATTTAGAAAGCATTCTTCCGTGTTATGCCAAAGAAAATGTTCACTTCATTTAACAGGGGTGACAATGTTCATATAAGTATATTTAAGTTAACAGTTTTCAATATTTGTTCTACAGGGATGACAGGGAAAATCAATGTGGTGATGGATGAAAATGAAAGACAGAGACAAGAACTTGACATTGAAGAAAGGAGGGTGAAACTTGACCTACAAAAGAAACTGTTAGAGTTAGTTCAGAAATACATTAACTCAGTACCAGAAAATGACAATGCCAAGCTTGGAGAATGTATGGATAAATTAAAAGAATTCGGGGCTGACTTGAATGAAGTTAAACGTGGGTCTCTGTTCTTTATTTTGAGCTTTATTACAGAGCAGGATTTAGATTGTTTCTGGCAGAAGTATAAAGATGGTACAGTGGACAAGGCTCTAACTAGTATACTAATACCAACTGACATAAGAGATAAAGCTTTGAAGGCTGGTATTACTATAAGAATCAAGCTGGAGATAGATGATAAAGAGTATGAAGAAGTGAAACAGAAGATGCATGGTAAGTTGCAGATTAAGTTATGACAATAAGACAATATAAATGTCTTAAATAGAATATGTATTGTAAACATAGAAGGAATATTTAAAGAAAAGAAATCTTTGCCAAGAACAACATAACTATATCCAAAGCAATTAAACAGGCTCCACACACTCCCAACATATAGTGTGGCTATGTAAAATCATGTAACATGGACAGGGAAAAATTCAAATTTTGTATTCGCAGCATGCACATTTTCTAGAAAGAGCAAATGGCTTTTGGAATATGGAAATTGCTCAATCACTCGATCTCATTCAAATTTTTAGCTTCCTACTTAACATGCTAGTATATAGAATTTGCTTTCAACCCATTTTTACCATCTTTTTTGTTTTCACTGAACAGAAATGGCAGCAGTTTCCTCTGCATGCAGGGAAACGTTGCGTCAAGTAACAGTATGTGATAAATGGGAAGCTTTTGTCATGGATCAAGTACAGGATAAACAACAAGCAAGGAATTTACTTGAACAATCAAAGTTTGATCCAGTTGTAGATGCCCTGAGAGAAGAAGAGTTCTTCTTCCCGAGCCTTGTATCCTTTTGGTTCGAGAATTCCACTTTTCCTCTAACAGTAACAAAAGCAACTGGGCATGCTTTGATACACAATGCAGAGATGTTTTGTAAAGAAAATAATATGGATGTGGAAAACCTAAGAGATATTGTGAAAGCTATGTTTAATGATGTTGGAAAGTGTCTGTATGAGCACATCACTGAGGAAAATGTTGGAATATTGAATCCATCATGGATTGACAAAAGTATTTCAAAGCTAGAATCTCACTTTTTTGGTTTGTTGACTAGGTCTGAAGATTCTTACACTTTCCAAAGCAAATATTTATACAGTTACGTTATTGCAACGTATTTGAGTAACATTGTTGCTTTGTCACCCAATAATATTCCAATGTTACTCAGGGAAGAGAAAGCAAAGATTTTGCAAGCCAACCTGTTATATTGTTTCCCATATGTCACTGGGATTTTGGGTGAGAAAGCATCATGTTTCCTGAAAGAAGTAGTTAAATTCAGTGAAATACAAACTTCTGTTGATATTGACAACCTCGAGTTACTTGGTAACTGTTTGTTTGAATCAGAGAGACCTTCTGTCTTTGCAAAAGACATTGAGAAATTGATAGGTCAGAACTCTACATTAGATCTGTCAACTTGTACAGCGATCTCCAATAAAACTATACATGCTGTCTCTGTGATTTTACAGAACACGTCTTTAATCAAAGACATAAAGTTGTATTCAGAGAGTGATGAAGCATTTCTCTCAAATGAATTCAAAGAATGTCTGACAAATATTATTGGAGATCCTCTTTCTCTTGACAAGTGTATAGTGAGAATTAACAATTCTCATGACTTTACTGTGACTGCCAAGTTGTTAAGAATTCTACCACTGCTCTGTGCACATGCAAAATCCAGATCTGGCAGCGATACAACTCAGCAACCAGCAGTTACATCATTGACCATTTCAAGTAATGTGAGCATACTTGAAGAAATTCAGAAATGCACGATGGAAATGTTTATAAAGGCTTTGTCATGTATGCCACACTTTGAAAAACTAAGCCTTACTGGGTTGGGAGAAAAACTTTGTGAGCAGATTCTACTCTGTCTGTCTGAAGAGACTGTCTGTGTAAATATCAACGCTTTGTGTTTAGCTGAAAATGAGTTGTCCCCGAAGCATTGCCAACTACTGTTAGAGGCAATGAATGTAATGCCATGTCTTAGCAGTTTAGACCTGAGCAGAAACAATATTGGTAGTCTAGGGTGTACAGTATTGCTGCCAATGAAAGATGACATAGAAGTAAGAGTAGATGATAATAACATTGCACAAGGTTTACTTGAAATTTTACCATTGTGTACCTCCACAGCACAGCTGCCAGATGTTGGTACTCTCACTTTTAAATCACTTGATGATGTTGCAAGTTTAATAAGAAATTTAGAAAATGTCAGACACATAAATTTCACAAAATTAATAAACAATCAATTGTCAAAGTTATGTCAAAATTTATCACTACTCTGTAACATTGTAAGTATTGATCTGAGCAGTATTGAGTTAGACGAACAGACTGTTTTATTGCTGAAAGAGAGACTGGAGTATTTAAAAGAGCTAAATAAGGTAAATCTGAGTCATTGTATTGTCAGTAGAGCTGATATGAAAATTTTACTGCAACATATTTCTCAAGAAGTAACAGATTTGGATCTTAGTGCTACCAACATGTCAGGTCTTTTGCTAGATAATTTGAAACATTTCAAAAATTTAAAGCATCTTACTCTGAGTAATAACAATCTTATCTCTTCTGATCTTATTTTCTGGTACTTACCCAAGACAGTGACTCATTTAAATCTGAGTCACAACAAACTTCATGACGAGAGCTTCACAAAGCTGACGAGTTTGTCAAAACTTGAAGAGTTAGATGTGAGTTACAATAAACTCACATCAGCTGATATACAAAGCATTTTGGAAACTGTTTCAACGTCACTCACTGCACTTAATGTAAGCCATAACAATTTGGAAGAAATGAAAGAGCCATTGGAGCATTTGACACAATTGAAGCAGTTGGACTTGAGCAATAATGAACTACACACGTGCCTTAATCTCTCCTTACCATCCTCTTTAAGAAAACTAGATCTGAGTCATAACCAAATAACAGATATCGGCCAGAGTTTTAAGTATCTATCACAGTTAACACACCTTGATCTCAGTCATAATAAGGTGAAGCTATCACTACATGACATATTAACAAATATACCAACAAAAGTAAGGTATTTGGATTTCAGTTCTAACAGCATTGACAATGTTGCTAATGTTGGTAATATCATGTCCAGCTTTAATGACCTTCAGTTCATTGATCTTGGCTCAAATAAGTTTAGCGATATTGGTATCAATAATTTGTTGAACGATATCAAAAGCAAAGACATGCCAAAAATTAATGTAAGCCATAACTTTTCTCTGATACCCCATATCATGGACCAAATGCCAACTGTATTAATCAACTTAGAACAAGATAACTTACGACTCAGTGATGTTAAGAATAGTTCTATCTATGATAATTTGGTGCAAGTTACAAAGGTGAGTGTGTCTGGGTTATCAGAAGAGAAATGTTCTGGAATTTGTGTGAGTTTAATCATGTTGACAAACTTGACCAAGCTATTCATGACAGAATGTTGTCTAACAAATGTTCTAAACCTCACCACTAGTCTTAAACATCTCAATGCATTGACAGAACTTGATTTAAGTAAGAATCATTTGCATAGTGCCACATTACGTAATATTATTAGAGTCTTGCCATGTACTTTGATCAGTGTGAATCTTTCACACAATATGGCACAAGGAGAATTTCCCTTAAAACACCTCACAAAGTTACAGAGACTTGACTTAAGTCACAACAACTTAAAGTTGCCGATGAATTCTCTCCTTATAAATGTTTCAGAAACACTTAAATATTTAGATATTAGTTTTAACAAAATTCAGAATGTTAATCAGGTTGGTAAACTGCTATCTGACTTTAGTGAGCTATGTTCCATAAACATGACTTCAAATCAAGTTGGTGCTGTTGGAGTACAGACACTGTTATCTGAAATACAAAACTATGATATTAATTGTGACGTTGACGTAAGTCACAATTTGAGTGGGCTTCAAAAAATAATTCCCTATATTGCAAACCAACTTCCTGTATCAACTGTTTTACCCAATCTTAAAGGAGAAAACCTGTCATTAAAGGATAAGTACTTGCAGGCCTTTTTCAAAACCATATCAAAGATTACTACTGTAGAAATTCAAAAGAATGTAGAGTGGTCTGAAACTGATTACAAGAGTGTGTTGAATGATTTATCAGTTTTTTCTAATATGGAACGTTTAACATTTGCATCGTTGAACCCCACCATTTTCCCCTTCTTAGCTGAAAGTTTAAAAAACTTCACTGATTTGAGACACTTGGACATTAGTGGAAGTAGAATCGATAATCAAGGTGTAAAAGTGGTGGGAAATACACTGCTTTCACTGAAGAGACTAAAATATATTAATTTCAGTAACACAAATATTGGCATGCCCGACATAAAATTTCTACTTGGAATTCAGAGGCAGCATACTAGTAAACCTTTTATCAATGTTGCTAGTAATGTACATTTTGTACAAGCCATTCTTCCTTCCTTTAAATCATCAATTAGATGGATTAATTTTGATTCAGATGAGTTAAATGTCATATCTTTTACCGATATTGTACAAATGACTCAACTGACAAACGTATCTGCCAGATGGAAACACTTGACTAACAAGGACTTTGAAGACTTTATACAATGGCTAAAGTGTCTGAACCCTGAGCTATTGGATCTAAGTCATAATAACATAGGAGACAGTCGTGCAAAGAGTTTGAGTGAAGGGATGACGTCAATGGGTAGACTTACTCATCTTGATCTTAGTCATAATAACATAAGAGACAGTGGTGCAAATAGTTTGAGTGAAGTGATGAGGTCAATGCATGGACTTACTCATCTTGATCTTAGTCATAATAACATAAGAGACAGTGGTGCAAATAGTTTGAGTGAAGTGATGAGGTCTATGAATGGACTTGCTCATCTTGATCTTAGTCATAATAACATAGGAGACAGTGGTGCAAAGAGTTTGAGTAAAGTGAGGAGGTCAATGCGTAGACTTACTCATCTTGATCTTAGTCATAATAACATAGGAGACAGTGGTGCAAAGAGTTTGAGTGAAGTGATGAGGTCAATGCATGGACTTACTCATCTTGATCTTAGTCATAATAACATAGGAGAAAGTGGTGCAAAGAGTTTGAGTGAAGGGATGAAGTCAATGCGTAGACTTGCTCATCTTGATCTTAGTCATAATAATACAGGAGGCAGTGGTACAGTGTCTTACAGTGAAGGTATTTCATCATTGACTAGCTTGGAAGAAAGTGAAGGTGCTTCAGAGAAAGAAAAAGCAACATACAAGTCTGCTAAATCAAGCATGTCCTATTCCCAAGAAGAGCAACATTCAAAAGAAATGTCATATCACAGTGCACAGCATAAAGTTTTGCTACCATCATCTCCACAGCCTAGCACCTCTAGCTATCGCCCTCGTACTGAAAAAGACCTACCAAAATCGTGAAAATCATCACATGTAAAATTGGGATGTTATTCCCACAATAATTCATGTATATTGAAGATGTAGTATTTTAGCCAAATCCAAGTTAAAAGCTCCGAAATATTTCACAGCACTATGAAATGACGGCACCGAAACACAAAATTGCTTTGAAAAAGTTTGTTTAAATTTCTACTCTGATGTCTTAACCTATATCAACATATTGCATTCAGAAATATTCATCATGACAGAACGATTAAGTGGATTGTACATTTGTCGTGTTTTTATTCCCATAATATAGCAGCTGTGACAGCTCATTATTTTCAGCAATAAAGTTAGGTTTGATTAGATGCTGAAAGGATTTTGTTATACACTCTGTATCAAAATGGATTTCAGTGATTTACTATTCAATGAGCAGAATAAGATGAAAACAATTTGGTAGCCTGTAATCAATCTTCTGGTGTTGAATGTTGAGCTATCATCGTAAATGTATCTCCTCGTAACTTTACACTATTAACAGCACGTTGCTTTACCTGCAATCTTCCTTTGGAAAGTTTATTGAAGTGTACAGATAGTAAGATATTGAATATTTGAGATTGTATAGAATTAAATACCAGTTCCTCCGTTATCTGGAGAACATGAAATGTACCCCGCCATACAGATGTCAATAGCAAGCTGGGTTTTATATTGCCATATGTATATACACAATATTGAATGGAGAGATGTGTATTCAGTGTTTTGTGTGATAATGTAGCATTTTAGCAGTGACTTGGTACGTAAGTAGGGCAGTAAGAGAATATTGAGATATCTTATATCCAGTAAGTAATCCTCATATGTCCTTCATTTATTTGACTTTCATAGATATTACAAAAATTTCGGTATGTTTATGTAACATATTTAAAGAATACACATTTGTATATATTCATGCAGTTTTGTTTTAAATAAGAGATGAGCTACATATAAGTATGTATGATGTAATATGTCCTGGGAAGTTCTGAGTACACATAGAATATATTTTTTTTGTAGCTTGTCCAGTTTGTAAGTGTCAATACTGGAATCAATTTGATGTTTCACATTTTGTTAAAGTTTGTTGTACATATAACCAATTAGGCATGACAGAAGGTTATTATTTTCAAACCCTTTCCCTGCTGGAAAAAAATGAAATCTGTGTAAACATATATGGAAACATAAATGAACAGTTTTTGCAATCAGTATAGTGATAAAGTACTTAAATTGCATTCTTAGAGCCTGTAGCTAGAATTTAGAAAGTTAAGAAAATTTGTACGAAACATAATAAATGTTTTTCCTAATTCCATCACACTGGCTGAAACCACATTGGTGAAGGCATTCATTAGTATTCTCCAGCAGCAAATACAAATAACGCCATGTGTCTTGTTATTTTCTATGACATTGTAAAAATTTTGCAAAAGAATTGGTTTTACTTTTCTTAAGGATGAATTATTTTACAATTTAATACCATCATTATTCACTTTAAATACTTTTAATATATTTGAATATTGCCCCTTTATGTCAATAAAGTGTTGTATTGACAATCATGATCAAGTGTATAAATTTTGAAATTTTGTGAAAGTTGTGCAAAACACAATAAACATTTCTCAGGGTTCCATCACACTGACTGAAAACACATTGATGAAGGCGTTCAGTAGTATTCACTATTCTCCTGCAGCAAATACATTATGTGTTTTCGTATTTTTCTGACTCTGTAAAACTGTTTGGAATGTTGCCGGTTTATTTTTACTTTGGTACGAAAGATTATTTTTTCACTGCCTTTAATTTTAATTCAATGTGCATATCATACTGGTTAATCTGTTATCTTTGCAGTGTTCTAATTTGTAAGAACAAAACCCACAAGTGAGTTTATAATTGTAATCATATAATACGTAAATAGATTATGTCTATTATCTGTCTACAAGAAAACAAAAATTGAACATCCTGTTTTATTTACAATTTTACAGTCTATATTATTTTCATCACTATATGTATCCTTATCGTAAAGCTACGAAAACTGTCCCTAGAATTATCTCATCTTTTGTGTTGAAGGAACATGAATAGCAGAAGTATATTGTACTTAATTTGAAAATATTTTCAGAATATGTCCTCATGTCCTGCATTTATTCAAATACATGAATTTTAGTACCTCTAGTGATAGTGTTGCTTGGCTTACTTTTCATCAGGCAGAATAAGGACATTGATTTCAGTGATATGATTCAATGAATAGTGTTTCAGTCCATCTACTTTATGTTCAGCAATATTTTTCAATAATACTGGCATAGCAAAATATGCCAAAACGATGGCCAACAAAACCTGCTCACAGGTAGCATGGATTGAGTATGGTTGTAGTTGAAATGCTCATATTTTGTATGCATCTTAGGTTTTGGTAAATGTTCATGGTTAAATTTTAGATTTCATGTAGATGTCGTTTTGTATTTTAGTAATAAAATGTATTAGATACAACATGTCTGATTGTCATGTTCTGGTCGTGGTGTACAAGATGATGGCACAATCACACACAGTTGCTGGCTCTAAATGTCTAAGGAAAAGAAATGTCGTAAAATTGTCTTCACTTTTGCCATAGTATACCTGATCTTGTAAGTGAATATGAAAATATCCGGTCATGAAGTCATTGTTATCTCATCTCACACCAGATATTTTCACACAGCTCTGTTTCAGTGCCTGTCTGAGCACAGCTGAACCAATCAAATGACCTTTGGCATTGTTTTATTGTGTTTATTTTCTGAGCAAGTATTTCCAGGACTGCGAATTGACTAACATGGAACTTTACTTGCCTTACCTCACATCACATCTGTGTGATTGACGATTATGGTAACCGTTCCAAAGTTATGATTAATTTACCGCAGGAACCACACTATCATAAAGATAAATAGATGGTATAAAAGCATTGACTGAAAGGCCCTGCTACAGTTTGAGCGAGTGATGAAAATAGCGCCCTCAGAGGTATTGCGTCTGAATTTCATGTATGCTCAGCTGGCTCTCACACCTCACTGAAGAAGTTGGAGGCTATGATAACACATCGGCCTGTGTTTTGATTCAAGTAGACTAACACTTTTACAAAAACGTTTCACATTCAACTTGAAGTTCGGATATTAAAGTTAAATATCTGAAGGGTATAGAATAGATGAAATTGAAGAACAAAATTTCGAATGGATCAACAAACAATGACTGCTTATTACAATATAAGTAACGATAAGTTTTGTAGTCTTTATTTATTGACAATGCTAGTCAAATAACACATTTGTGCAGCAATGTCTCAAATCAAATAATATCTTTTTGACAGTTCAAATAGTAAAGTTAAATATGAATATCCTGTATCAAGAGGTACAATTATTGATAGTAGTGTTTTTGAGAACACAGAGATGATGTAGTAATCTTCAAACTTCTTACAGTTATCCATTAAGAACTCAATGGTACAATGTTACACCTGAAATAAGTCAAATTTGCATTCTGTTATGTACAGAAATCAGAATTCTGTTCATCATTTTGAAGTTTGTTGAAGGCCATATTCTGTCTGTGATGTCTAAAAATCGACTAGAAGAATAAATTTCGAATGACTGGACAACAATATGCATTTTTGTCACATTTCAAAAAGTAATGACAGATATATTCAAACTTTTCAGGGGCATTAGACCATATCTGTGAGAGAACTTGGACTGGAAATGTTTTTACATCATTCTACATTCAACCTGCACATGGTTCTACTCTGCAAGGAAAAGGACGCCATGCGTTCTACAGACTCAGTACACCAAAGGCATCACGTGATGGCGGTACAAAATAAACCCATGTGTACGAGCACATAAGCAACTACATGTATTTCTATGTATGTTTGCACATGTGGGGTTGTTTGTAGCGTGGTCAATTTGAATGATGAGTAAACAATCTATTGTCAACTTTAATCCTCTGGTCTCTTTTGACAGCAGGATGGTGACTTCCCCATTGTAATATGTCAAAATTTTGATAGGAGATCTTTGGTCTTGAAGAGTTCAACTTTCTTTGGACATTTAGAACTCACAAGATGTAATGGGACTTACCCAAGAAGACCCCTCCCAGACCATGGCTGTGGTGTTATTCCAAGGTGAATGAGCTCTTTGTTCCTGATGACTGTTACACTGACAGGTCTCTGATAGATGAATGAATGAAGAAATAAAGAAATAATTTAACAGCTACATATGTACACACATTGGAACCACACATTCTGACTTCAGTCATCAAGTAGATACAACGAAACTTCAGAGAAGTGTATTGAAAGGATTTTTATGTGTGTCTATGAGAACAGTGTCCCCTTTTAAAAAGTTTAAGTAAAAATTGCTTACGAGCACAAGCCACAAACCATTTGACCCTTTGTGTGCAAAAGTAGATTTGGAGCTATGAATTATCATGCAGACAATTTTTTTTTTGGCCAAGACACTTTTTTTAGAGTTTCGCCAAAATTTTGATCAAAAACTGTAGTTAATGAAAAATTATGTCCATTTGATCCAAAATTTCAAAAACAACAGAAAAATTTATGACAATTATAAATTTTATGAAGTGAAAGCACATGAAAGCACAAAATGAAACAATAATTTTGTGTATTCTCTATGACTTTGTTTTAGCGCCCTCTATTGGCCAGCCCTTTAAAGTCAGAAATTTAACCATGCTCCTCCTCCTCCTCTCAAATATTGGTTGTAAAATGTTGCACTGAAATTTAAGTGGGAAAAGTTCAATCACTCAAAGGGCTAGCCATACCTGATGATGCATTGGAATTCAACCAGGGTAGTTTTCATGTTTTACTTCTTAACTGTAACCCTTCACAGCATGTTTCTCAACAGATATGACAGGGATACCTCAACAATACAGCACACATTTACTGACTGGTATATGATGTCATCTCAATATTGTTCCCAGGAATGGCAAGCTGAAAACTAACAACACTAACCCTTTGACTGTGTTGAACAACTTCAGCTATGTTCTGCAGGCTTCGAAAGTTTTCCGTCGTAACCGACCCAAATTTCAATAAAGTATCACCACTGACAAGACCCTAAAATAAAAAAAATTAAAGGTGCATAAATGAAGAACGCTAAACCGTCATTGAACATTATTAAAAATGAAAATAATACTAGGACATTCATTTATTATCAAATATGGCAGGGACCTTCAACAAAGCTAGGATATAGTAATCTTTAAATACAATTATATGCACCACTGAATATTCTAGCTGTGGAAATGCAGCTATCTTTGGCTCAGTAGCGTGTGTCTATGCGGGTCATCAAAAGGTCAACCCCACCACGGATAGCTGCGGGCCACCTCGTAGCGAAAATGGGTCAATTACGGCAACCCAACTTGGATGGGGACTTTGAACGGCAAAATAAAGCAAAGTGAGCGTAAATCAATAAAATGGCCTATACCTGCCTAAACTCTGATTATTGCTCATTCCCTAACTCCTTTTGTGAACAAAATCTCTGGATCGTTTACATATTTCGGTTGATTTTCCAAGGACTACTCAAGATATTCACTTTGGCAGCGGACTCTGACTTCAATTGATATGCTAATAAGAACGACATGTGCTTAGACGTGAATAGAGAGAGGGCCGGTCATATACCTTTTATGCACAAGAACAGCTTATATGACTGCCACTGACTATTTTAAACATCGGAGACAACTTCGGCACATCTTTACTGAGTGTATGGACTGGAATCGGATATGTCGGTGATAGATAAATAACCGGTTCATGGTCTTCTTAACATCGTTGATAACATTTGCACCTCTCAGTTGTACAAACACCAGTGTAGTGAATTTGGGTAACATGGCTTTGTTTGCAAAGTGAAACTTGGTGGGAAAATATCTTTCTTAAAACACGAGCTGATAAAGACTGGATTAAAAATGTTCAGTGAATGTAAACTTAACGATCAAACTTGAAGATCACCTGGGACTAGGGCCGGCGTTACACGTCCACACACAGTTATTATTATTATTATTATTATTATTATTATTATTAGACTTTATTTAAACTCGATAAACTGTTGAGCCTGAGGCTCTTCTCACACAGAGTCGAGTATAACAACATTTACAATATTTACATTAAAAAAAATAAGTCAGGAAGAACACTTTATACTCAAAAAAATGTAAAAACGCTACAAGTAAAACAATCTAAAAACAAATTTAAAATTTACATAACAGTAAGATTAACCCATCTTTTTTGAAAAAAAATGGCACTTGCAATTTTTTTTGAATAATAGAAGTGAAGAGCTAGATTTGATCTCTCCAGGCAAAGTATTCCATATTTTAACCCCGTTGTACGTAAAACTTCTTTTGAAAACTTGCGTTCTATGCCCTGGAATATACAGATCTTCCCTGTTTGCAGACCTTGTGTTACGTCCGTGGATCTGCTTTACACCTCTAAAAACATTAAGATAATCAGGAGCAAGGTTATTCAGAACTTTGTACATTAAAACTGATTCATTGTATGAAACTCTTTCACGAATTGGCAACCACCTTAAGGATTTAAATAAAACATAACTTGGAGTATTAAAATCTTGATCTAAAATTACTCTAGCAACAGATTTCTGTTGTCTTTCTATACGAGATAAAAGAGTGGTTGAACAACGACCCCATATGTTCGAACAATAATCAAAATGAGGTAAAATGAAACAATTATAAAACGTCAACATTGCTTTCTTAGTTAAGAATGATCGTATACGCTTTAACTGTAAAAGCTTAAAAGCAACTTTACCACATACTTTACTGACATGTTTATCCCAGGTCAAAGTATCATCAATTGACAGACCTAAAAGGTTTTCTTGCTTAACACATTCAAGCTGCTCGTCATTACAAACAACGTTTATACATTTGTCTGTTCTAGTTTTTTTCTGGGAGGTTCCAATGACCATCACCTTGGTCTTTTCTATGTTTATACACATGTTATTATTACAACACCAGCTCAAAATGGATGCCATGTCACCATTGAGCTTAGTTTCAAGTTCTTGGATATTGTGGCCAACCGCCTGTGCCGCTGTGTCGTCAGCATACATATTGATTTCTGAATTGTCTAAAGCTAGGGGGAGATCATTAATAAAAAGCAGGAAGAAAAGAGGACCTAGAATGGAGCCCTGAGGGACACCAACATTAATTGGAAGAGCATCACTCAAGGTTCCATTGAAACTAACTGACTGGGATCTATTTGTTAAATATGATGTAAGGAAATGAAGAGTTTTGTCGGAACACCCGTAAAGTTTCAGTTTTCGCAGCAATATATTGTGATTAACAAGGTCAAATGCTCTCCTGAAGTCTATCAACAAAAGCCCAATAAGGTTGCCTTTGTCAATTTCTTGATACCATAAATTTGTAAGGTAAGTAAGAGCTGTTTGACAGGAATGAAGCTTACGAAAACCAGATTGATTGTTGGACAATAAGTTGTGACAAGACAGAAAATCATAAAAATGGGTGTGAACATGGCTTTCCAATAGCTTAGAAAGAACAGGTAAAACTGAAATCGGTCTGTAGTTTGAGACATTATCGATTGCACCTTTTTTGAATAAAGGTGTAACTTTGGCAGATTTCCATTGTTGTGGAAAGGAACTTGATGTAATTGCATAGTTAAAAAGTACTGTGAGGCTTGGAGTAATCTGATTGGCTCCAATCTTTAAAAAGCGTGCACTTATACCGTCTAAACCAGTGGATTTCTTGCAATTTATACCAGTAAGAAATTTCAAAACTTCTGATTCATCCAACACAGGTATGTTGAACTCTGTATTCTGTGGCAGGTTCTTTGATGTAAAATCTTTTAATTTGTGCATAATGCTATCACAATTGTAATTGATTTGTTTTATATACTTGGACGCTATGTTTGTGAAAAAGTTATTGAAAGCATTGGCCATGTCTTTATGTTCCGATATTTCAATGCCCTCACTGGTAAGAAAAGTGGGATTCTTTGAATTTGATTTGGGAGAAAAATGTTTAAAAAACTTCCAGAAATCATTCGAATACTTGTCAAGCATACTGTTGTAAAACTCCTTTTTCGCCGTTCTAATTAAATATGTAACTTTGTTTCTCCAACGTTTATATAAATCTTGTGATTTACCCTTTTTGTATTTATCTCTAATTTTAATTGCTAAATCTATATCCTCATTCCACCATTTTGGAACTGTTTGCTATTTGACACGTTTTTCTCTAATTGGCGCATGTTTATCTACAATACTGAGAAATAATTTATTCCACGTGTCAAGCATATCAGTAATATCATCCGAACTATCGATGACTGACCACGGGACCCCTGCTAAATCTTTACAAAATGAGTCCGGGTCAAAATGCTTTGTGCATCTATATTTTATGGTATGTTTTGTTTTAGGCTCAGAATTATTTGAACTTTGTCTTATGATGTAAACAGGATAGTGATCGCTGAGACCAATACATGACACACCACTAGTGAGAACTCTCTCTGGGTGTGTTGTCCATATATGATCTATACAAGTGCTGGTATTATTTGTGATTCTTGTAGGTGATTTGATCATGTTCACCAGACCAGAGGAATTGCAAAGTGAATTCCATTGTTTGCAATTACTACTGTCAGTTAAAGTGTCAATGTTGAGATCACCCATGATGATTGTTTCAACATCTTCACTACATGCACGATCCAAGGTTGATTCAAAAGTGGAAAACCATGACGAAGCAGAATCTGGAGGTCTGTACACAGTACATAATAGGATGGCTTTGCATTAGTGAGACGTATTTGTATCCACAGGTCTTCGATGTTGTTTGATTGAAGATCTTCACGTTCTTTGTATTTAAGGCTAGATAACACATACATAGCAACACCTCTGCCAGATCTTATGGGACAATCTCTCCTAATGAGAGTATAACCCGGGATACTGTAGGTACCATCGCTGTAACTATCGTTCAGCCAAGTTTCGGTGATGCCGCAAACTTTTAGCTTTGATTCTAACAAAATGCATTTGAGTTCGTCAAAGTGGTTGCAAATGCTCCTCACATTCCAAGTGCAGATCGATATTCCTTTTGGTGAATTATGAGGTGTGATGAGAGAACAATGAGAGGCACTGGTATTTGTCACATGGTCATCTGGGCTGACGCAGATTTGTGGCTACCCAAAACTGCTCTGGATCAGGAAAAAGTTGGTCTGATGCTAGGCTGACGCCACGTGTTGAAACTGCTTTTATAACACCGACGCATAAGTTATATTGGTATAGCAGCAAAGTAATATGATTTCATGAATGGAGTGAAGTCATTCCAATGTTGCTGTGGTCACAGTTTTCGAGCAATCATGTAGCAATGTTTGCAAAATTATTACACTGTTACTCCGTGTGTGTAAAAACTATAATATAGTTCCAGTGTTGCATAATTTACCTTTATTTTTAAAAGTCTGATTTTGGGTTTTAATGTATGCAGTGAAATATGACCTACCCCAATGGCAGCCGGTGAACCGGGCGATACTGTGTCAATTTTTGCAAAAGGCCTCGGCCTTGCACTGTCTGTTTCCATTTTCTCTTCCTGATTTCTGTTGATGACCTGTCTTTCCTGTCCCTGTAGAACATGAAGTCCCTGCTCAATTTGTTTCATCAGATCTTTATGGTCATTCTGGAGACCTATTGGAATGAGAAATAAAACATGGAAAAGGGAGCAATGAAGCAAAAGGGCTTAGATCTATCATGTGATGATAAGACAAGAAAGAGGGCCAAGGAACTGCTCATAAGGTTACAACCTGTTGACAGATTGTACCTATTAACGGCAACTTAAGGTAGTACACAATCCAAAAGTAAAGAGTTAAACTTTAGCTCAAATTTTCCTCAGAGAATCTTTCAACCATACACTTTGAAAATCAAGAAAAAATATCGAGGGTCACCATGCAAATTATGGTACTAGAAAAATTACCCAAGATTTACCAATATTGGAAATTCAAAATGGCCGCCATCCTAGTGTTAACTCTATGGAGAAAAATACAATTTTTAACTTTGAGAAAACTAAGATTGTGAAATTTTTTTAGCAAAGAGCTTCAATATGAACCCCCACAAGTCTTAGATCAGAAAAGAATTGAGAAAATTTGAGTGCAAATATCTGTCCCCGGTACCTTCAAAATTCTGAATCTAAGGTTCTAAAATATTGTATAGCTGGTTGGCTGGTTGAATTCCATAAATTCAGCCATCCAATACGCTAAGGGCTCTCAAGACACTGCTCATAGCCATAAAATTTACAATTCTGTCTTGTCCTAGCAGATGACACTTTAAAATATGCGAATCAGCGCGTTTGTCCAAAATATTGTAATAGAGAAATAAAAATTCTTGGTTCTCAATCTAGCTTTTATCTCATTAGCTACATGGCACAGGGTCGGGGAGGAAAGTACTGGTACAACTGGAAATGTTGTTATGAAATGAAATAGTCCCTTCAACTGAGGTAGAATGCACCTGGGGATAGATATTCAGACTCTCAAACTTTTACAATTCCTTCTGATCTACCACTTGTCAGGGCTCATTTGAAAGCTCTTGGTGCGAGAAAAAATTCACGGCCTTAGGTTTTTTGAGAATCAAAATTTTATTTCTACCCATGGACTTAACCATAGACCCTCGAGGGTCTATGAGTTAACACAGAGATTGTGGCCATTTTGAATTTTAAATCAGTGTTCGCGGTGACTTTTTTCTCCTCGCGTACGGCATACGCATTAGTCTGCTAAAATTGCGTAATGGCTGGATTTGAGTGCGTAATTTCACTTCCGCACTCGATTGATGAAAAAACTGACTGCAAAACACAATGTGCCGTTGAATAAAATGGCACCGCAACCCAAGACGTTTCGACACCGTTGAAGGCTACCTGTGGGAACTAGTGCTGGAGGGTAATGTTACAAATCAAAGTACTAAAAAGTATAGTGTCAACTAACATTCACGTACATGCTTAATCTTTGTGAGAACATGAGAAGAGACCGTA